>JAASFH010000200.1:0-28445 GCA_023333695.1 Globisporangium yorkense
AAGGAGACGAGGCAACTGCAAATTCAGTGCAAATGCACTATTCACATGATATTTATAACATTTAATAACGACAATAGGAACTTTGTACAAATCGAGAAGCTCTGTGTGGTTTTTGAAGTCGTGCAGATGTGGCTAGTTTTGTAGTTTACTAAAATTCTAGATTTTGCAGACTATGTTCGTAATTTCTCAGAGCTGTGTGGCTGTTTCCGTAATTGAGGCATATTAAAATTTATTTGGACTTTCAGATGGCTAGATTCCGCACAGACCTGTTTCTGTGCGATAATGTAGAATTTCCATAGTGAAGCTCTATCACTCTGAACGCGTTTCAGACAAACACGTCTGTGCGGATTCTAGACTTTAGAAATCCCATGCATATTGTGGCAATATGCTCTATACCGATTCTTGTTCAGTACCTGCATTTCGTCACTACTGAGGCTGGTCTGGGAGGAGTGACATGCTTTCAAGTGATCTCGATTTGGGAATCCTTCGAGGACGGGCGACGTCTCTGCCCTCTTTTCCGCTTTTGACTCTGTCTGCAAACTTAGGCGAAGTGAGAAGCCAGCGAGGTAAGGCGACCGCGCGCGTGACGCTGCCGTCCTGCCTCCTGCCTGACTGCGTGTGGGGTGTGAGGGTGGCGCTTGTATGCTTCAGCGCGCACTCCGCCTTCGCTGCGTGCATCAGAGCTCACTCTCTCTCTCTCTCTCTCTGTGCCTTTCTTACTTCTGCACCAGCACAAGCAGCTCTCCCTCCAACCGCACCCACTCCATGCAAACGATGGGCACGACGACTCAACTCGGAGGGTCGGTGCTCTCGGCGGGGCCGACTGGGAACGGGTTAGTGGACAAGTACGCTCTCTATCGACGTAGGGAGAGAGACTGCGGGACGGCGTACCGACCGGCACTCACGCGCCTCTTTTTCCTCTGTGCTTGGCGACAGCGTGACGTACGGCAAGCTGCCGCCGCTCAACCCGGACGACCTGAAGCTGCCGCCGCCGCCGCCGTCGGCCGCCGACAAAGTGCGCTCGGAGGACGCGATCTCGATCCGCGAGGTGTGGGAGGAGCTCAAGGCCAAGACCAAGGAGATGTGCGTGCGCGCGCGTATGAGAGAGAGAGAGAGAGAGTCATAGAAACTGACGAGACGGCGCTGCGTGGCGTGTACCAGGATCCTGGGCTCGTCGGTGTCGGGGCTGCTCTCGGTCATGCGCGGCTTCAACCTGGCGTTCGCCGCCGGTATGATCGCGCTCGCGATCGTGCAGATCATCGACTCGGACTCGGCGTTCAAGGTCATGGCGGACGCGCTCTCGGTCATCTACACGATGTGCGTTTGTGCTGTGTTGCTACTGCTACGAGACTAGGAGACTCTGTCGGAGAGTGCGGCTAACGTCTAACGCTCCAACTGGCAGCTTCTTCGCGCTGCTGCTGATCGGCTACGAGCTGCGGACACAGGGCGTGGACGAGCTCCTGCGCGGGAGCTTCGGGTTCATGTACAGCCCGTGGGGCCGCTGCCTCTTCCTGAGCATGTGCGTTCAGACTTGTGACGTTGCGGCGAGAGAGAGTGTGTGTGCGAGTGACTCACCGTCTCTCTCTCCGTCTTCACGCAGGATCTCGATCTTCCCGTTCGGCATGGTCGGCGTGTACGGTGTGCTCGTGTCGCTGGCGGGCTTCACGAACGCCTACTTCAACTACTACGCGATCATGAAGCACCCGTCGTTCACGCGCGGCGTGCCGGACTACGTGCCGCCTGACGCCACGCCGGCGGCCACGAACACGGCCGTGTAGGCGCGCGAACGCGACAAGGCTGCGCCTCTCGTGCAGGAAGGCTCCCGAGTCTCCCGCTTGATCCTCTCGAGCCATGGACGGCCACGAGCGAGTTCCTTCCGCACGAGCCGATTGACTGCTATGCATGTGTCCTTCCTAAGATAATGGGCAGCCCCTGCGCTGCGCTTGTGTATGGACGCACGTCTTCGTCTTCGTGTTGCATGCATGTCGTGCTTGGTGGTCATGTCCTGTCATCACTGTCATTCGCGGCACTAAGTACGAATCCAGAGACCAAGAAGCGCAGATGCCAACGCCGCCACAGAGCAGCAGCGCGGCGGGCGACGGCGTCGACGTCTGCGAGCGGCTGTGCAAGAAGCAGGCGTGCGCGATCCAGTTCTGTCTCCAGCGCAGCGGCTACCAGGAGCGCAAGTGCACGGACGCGATCGCGCGCTACTTCGACTGCTGCGAGGCGGCCAAGCGGTCGCAGCAGCAGCAGAGCTGATCGACTAACGTGGCGACGCGGAGCATCGAGTCATGCAGATCTTAGCTCAGCGCGAGCTCCTTCGCCGCTGGAGGCGCTGCGAGCGTCTGGTGGAGCTGCACGAGCGTGTAGAGCACGTGGGCGCTGCTGAGCATCAGGACGCTGCGAGGACGGTGTGAAGGGAGACAAGAGCGACGCAGGTGACGGTCAGTGACATCCGCTCGAATGGTACGCGCGACGACCGTTGTCAACGCACCTCGTGATCTCCCACGAGAGTAGGAAGAGCGCCGAGAGCGCGACTTGCGTGAGCAGCAGCAGAGTCTGCACGGCCACGAGCGCGGCGACGCGGACGCTCGCGTGCTGCAGCAGACTCGCGGAGATCGACGGGGAAGCGGAGGTCGTCACGGTGGACTCAAGCTCGCTGCTTCCAGCAGGAGCATCCGATGACTGCTGGCTGCTGCTCTTCGCCCCCTTCTTCTTCTTCTTCTGCTCGACCAGCACACATGCGTCGGTGATCCATTGCCACACACGTGACGCCACGACGTCAGCCAACCTGCTTCGTTGTCTCGGAGACGCGCTCCTCCTCGTCCTCCAGCCCGATGGCTCGCCGCAGCTCCGCCACGAGCTCCCGTCCGCGCTGCTGACTCTGCTGCGTCGACGCGTCTCGCGGAGCCGTCGAGCGCGCCACCACCTTCGCGGACAGCAGAGCGGCTGTGTGCACGAAGCAGCTCACCGCCGTCAGCGTGAACGCGACGCGGTCGTAGACGAGGAAGTTGCGCTGCACACCCGTGAGAGCAGCAGCTGAGCTCCTCCATCATCAGTCAGCAGCAGCCAGCAGCAGCAGCAACCACGCACGTGGCTGTAGAGCACCGAGAAGACCGACGTGAGGAACGGCGCTTCGATCGCTGCGAGCGCCACCTGCGGCCACGTCAGCTGCGCGTCCGCGAGGTGCAGCAGCACGACGGCCGCGGCGTCCAGCAGGTAGACAGGCAGCAGTACCAGCAGGTGCTCGACACGGCGCCGCGGCTCGCCGGAGATGCGCAGGAACGCGAGCTGCAGCGCCGCGCCGCCCGCCGCGAGCGCGATGCGCCAGAGCACGCTCTTCTCCCGCTCGCGGCGCAGGATCGCCAGCGGCTCGCCGCCGCACGTCGCCAGGTGCGCGCGGCCGAGCCACAGCGCCGTCCAGAGCAGCAGCAGCGCCTGCTCCCGAGTCACATACTGTTCGCACGTCGTGCGTTCATAAGCTGCAGTTTCCGCTCGTTGCTGGCCGAATAGCGCAGCGCAGCGCGCACCTCGTCGTAGAGCAGCGCGTGCTGCACGAGCAGCAGCGCCGCGTTGTGCAGCCAGAGCGTGCGCTCGAGCGCCGCCGGCAGCGCGAGCACGTCTGCCGCCAGCGCTCGGTAGCGCTGCTGCAGCGCCGCGTTTATGTCCGCAGTCGGTAGCTCGGAGGTCGGCGCTGGCAGCGGCGGCGCATTCGCGACCGCAGCAGCTGCAGGTGCAGCGCCGTTCGCGCGAGGGTTCTTCTTGCTCATTCGACGGCGGAGCTCCTCAGGATATGTTTTGGGTCCTCTCGAATGCGTTAGGGTTTGCATTAGGGTTTCTCGCTCAATAAACGCGACCATTTAGTGGCGATTCTGCTCAAAAAGAGATGCTGGCGATGAGACCGCTGCTGCGCCGCGCGGCGCGCCGCGTGATGACGACGCCGACGCGTCGGCTGGTGGCTGCTGCGTCGCTGCCGACGCTGCAGGCGCGCGCCGCTCCGGCCGCCGAGCTGCTGCTGCAGACGCCGCTGGCGTCGCGCGCGTTCTCGAGCGGCGCGCCGGTGCCGCCGCCCGTGGACGCGGAGGACGAGAACCGGTTCCTGGAGCTCGCGGACACGACGCTGCACGACATCCTCTCGTGGCTCGACGGCATCGAGGAGATGCTCGAGGAGTCGGACATCTCGCTCGCGGTAAGTGCGTGCGTCCTGTGCTTCTTCTCCTCCGAGTATCAAGCGGCAGGAGAAGAGTGGGTGGCTCACATCGCGTGCAGCAAGGAGTGCTCAAGATCGACCTCGGCGACGACGGCACGTGGGTCATCAACCGGCAGATCCCGAACCGCCAGCTCTGGTGGTCGTCGCCGATCAGGTGCGTTGAGTCTGGCGCGAGCCTGTGGGGGGAGGAGCGTGCTGACACGTTATGTTGTTCATCGCAGCGGACCGCGCCGCTACGAGTACGACGCGGCCAGCGGCGCGTGGCTCAACACGCGCGACGGCTCGGAGCTCATGGAGCTGCTGCGCACCGAGATCCTCGAGGCCACCGGCATTGAGATTTACGAATAAACACGCGCGCGCTCCACTTCCCCACACGCCGATGGCGCCTCCTCTCCAAGCTGCTGGCGCTGGCAGCTTCCTCCCACTTCTCATACTACGTCGCTGCGGTCGCCTCGACACGTCGGATGATGGGGCGTCTGTCTATTCCTCGTCGTCTGGTTCCGCGTCCGCGAGCGCTTCCCTCCGCTGGTCCACCTCGTGCCGCTCGTTCATGTAGTTCTGCACACAATTCGTCACAGTCAGCGCGTGCTCCTCCATCGCAACACGCAGGTAGACAGCGTGCGAACTCGACAGCCAACGAACGCACCGCGAGCAGAACGCCGCGCGTGTGCTCCGTCGTCGTCTCGAGCTCGGTCGAGGCGAGCAAGCCCCGCCGCCGCGCCTCGTCCTCCTCCCACTCGGCGATCGCGCGGTCCCGCAGCTCGAAGATGTGCTCTCGGCGCCGCTTCTCGTTCTCGCGCTCCGCCAGCTGCGCGTACGACTCTTTTTCCTGCGGGCGGACGCGAGTGACGACGCGCGCGTGTCAGTCGACGGAACGCCACAGCACTCACATCATCGGCAGCAGATGATGGCCCGCACGCACCTCGTCTGTCATCCGGCGCCACATGTCGCCCATGATCTTTCGCGACTCGGACGCCGACCGCCGCGGCTTGAGCTTGCTGAACGACTCCTTCTGCACTTGACAATACATGATGAACGCGTTCAGTGGCCGCGGCATGCGCGCCTCCTTCGGCGGTTTGCTGGACGCCCGCTTCGCTTGCGCCGCGTGGCCGTTGTGCGCCGCTGAAAGCTGCGGCGGGAGCTGCGGTTTCTTCATTGACGTCGGGCTGCAGGCAGCAAGAGGAAGGAGAGTCAGGCGCAGCGCACAAGAGTCTCTTCATCACACGCGCGGCGAGCGTACCGTCGAGCAGAAGCAAGTCGAGAGGCGAGGAACTGCCGCTCCTCCTTCGAGAGCTCGCTCACCACAGGCTGCCAGATCACTACCAGCACGAGCAACGTGAACATGACAACCCGTTGCTGCAGGCCACCGATCACGAACAAGCAAGTAGCCACCTACCGGCTTCCTCCTTGTCGCGCTCGGCCTCATCAACAGGCGGCAGCACGGCGATGTAGCCGCTCGGCGCTGTTGCTGTCCGCGACGCGAGCTTGCCCTTCGTCGGGTCGTTCCCGAGCCACCGGTGCGCGTGCAGCGCTCGTCGGTACGCAGCCACTTGCTCGCACACGGAGAACACGATCGCGCTCTCAAACTGTGGCGCGAGCTTCAGGTCCGAGCACAGCTGATCGCGGGAAGCGCGCCGCAGCGAGTGAGCTCCACACACACTCAGCCGAAATAGGCGGCAGATGCTCGTACCGTGCTCGCGAACGCTTGGATATCCGCGAACGCGCGGCTGATGTCCCACTCGAACTGGTCGCGCAGCTGTAGCAAGAGCGTCAGCATGCCGCTCCTTGGTGCGAACACTGCAGATACGACTCGCGAACGCACCGCAAAGCCGTCGACGACGAGATCCAAGTAGATCGGATGCAGACTCTCGGGCACGCTCCCGTCCGCGGCGACGAATGCCGTGAACGTGGTGAGCTGGCGGCGGACGGACTCGGCGATGGCGTCCTTCACGCTCTCGCCGAAGCGCTCGTCGTGCGCTATCTGCTCGGCGACGGCTTCTGGAGAGATGGTGGATGACGAGCTGCGAGAGCCACACGACCGACCAGTGAGTCAAGTTGCTGATACCAGTACAGGAAGATCACCACCACCATCACACGACGCACAGGTTGAGCAGCAGCGTGTCCTGGAAGCGCGTCCCGTCCACGTCGACGTCGATGCGCACGGGACACACGACGTCGCCGGGGGGCTTGACGCGCGTCGGCGCCGCCACGTCGGACGTCAGCTGCTGGGACTCGACGCGCCGCTTGCGCTTGCGGTTTGTCGGCGACGTTGAAGACGATGAAGCCGTCGATGTCGACGCCGCTGCGGCGCTGCTGGCGGTGCTCAGCGGGTGCGGCGCGTCGTTCGCGATGACGCTCTTCGCGTCGCTCGCGTGGCGCGAGAACTGCGTCGGCGCGCACGTGCGGCGCGCCTGCGAGCGCACCGGCGCCAGCGGCTTGGGCGGCGCGTTCGCGAGCGCCTGGCGCGCGAACACCACACGGTAGCGCTCCAGTAGACTCTCGACCGCGCTGTCGGCGCGCTGCACGAGCATTCCGGCAGCATATCCGTCAGTTTCCAGCAGCTAGTAGCCAGTAGAGCTGATAAAGCAGGACCACAGTACGCACGTCGAGCGTGAGCGCCGCCGGCCGGCGGTTCGCCAGGTACGCGCGCAGCTGCTCGGGAGGCCACTGGAGCTGCTGCGCCACGGCGTCGGCACCCAGCGCGTGGCGCTGCATGAGGCGCGCGAGGCGGTCGGCGGGCGCGTGCGACATGAAGTCAGCCGACGCGCTTGCTGCTGCGTGGGCGCTGGTCGCGTGGCCGCCGCCGCCGCCGCCGCCGCTCGAGCTCATGACCAGGCGATCGCTCGCGGCGTCGCTTTTGTATGGGAACACCGAATGGGGGCGAGTGTCTAGCAGGCGTAATTTTTACCCTTCACGAAGGTCGTTTGCGTATAACATCAACAGTTTAGGCTTGTGTTTGCAGTTTTCATATATTTGTGGTCTATCTTCGTATAAAACCGTAGTCTTAGGACGACTTTTGTAATTACACCAGTGTTCGAAAACATTTTATGGCGCGCAATTTTGCGTTTGAACTTGTGGACGTCACATGAAGTAGTAGGATGGAGATCGATGAACACGATGAACACGACGCCAGAAGATGACGATTGAATTGCTCGTGTTACAATGATGATTGTGTGAGAGACTTCGCTCTCGTAGCAGCCTACGGCGTCTCGAAGACGTTGAGTGCCGCGCGGCTCGGCGCCAGCGTGTCGCTCCGGCGGCGGATGCCCGGCGCGCGCTTCGCTACCTGCTCGTCGCTGCTGCAGCTGCTCTCGCTGTCGGTGCTGAGGTCAGAGAGCGTCTGCTGCGCCTGATCGCGGAGCCGCTGCCGGGAGAGTGCGAGGCGGTGACCTCGTGAGAGGCACACGAAGGGCGAGCGCGGCGAGCCGACCACGTCGACCGAAAGTGTCGGCACGAGTGCGTTGCGGCGACGCTGGGAGAAGCGCTGGCGGAAGGTCCCGGCGTCGCTGGCGCCGTGTCCAGCGGCGCTGGAGGCGGGTGATGCGGAGGAGCTTGTCGTCTGGCTGGCGGCGCTGCTGACGGCGCGTCTCGGGGGCGAGTCGGGGATGTGGAAGCCCATGGTTGATCGAGTGCTGAAGAGTGTACTGCACGCGCGTCCGCTGCTGCTGCTGGACTTGCTACGCGTGCGAGTGGAGTCTGCGCCGTTGGCTGCCTGGGAGCTGCGTGTCGAGTCGGCGAGTGGCGAGTGCGCTGACGAGCGAGAAAGGCACGAGGAGTGACAGTTTGTGTGGTTGGCGGCGGAAAGGACGTCGTGACGCGCACTCTCCCGCTGCTGCAATGATCACACTGCAGCTGCTGCGTGGTAATGGAGAGAGAGAGAGAGCGGAGTCTCCAGACTCCGAGTGTCTTATCACGCGTGGCGCATACTTGAGTGTCCACATGAGCGAGCCATCTGCAGGTTGTCCACATGGCCAACCTGTACGACTCGTACCTAGTCGAAGTGATCTCGTATCCCTTGATTTATTCACTATCATATTCTCATCATGTCACTAATTGAACGGCTGAGGTCATTCTTCTTCCTGCGTTCAAATTCCGATACAAAATGGATGAGCTGCTCGAGGCGACTGCCGCCTCCTCCAGCGCCATCGCCGGCGTCAGCAGCAGCAGCAGCAGCAGCAGCAGCAGTGGGAAGCGCAGCAGCCGCAGTCGAGCGGTCGAGCGCGCGGCAGCCGCCAAGTTCGGCGCGAGTCGCGTGGAGGTCGCTCAGGTCGCGCAGGCGGCGCGCGCGGCCGCCGACAGCAGCAGCCACGCGGAGAGCGACTCGGAGGAAGGCGACGAGGACGAGAATGGGATCGAGGAGGCAGAAGAGGACGGCGGCTCAGAGCTGAAGCGGTCAACGCGCAAGCGCAAGGCGGAAGGCGGCGACGATGCCGACGAGGAGGAGGACGACGAGGAAGAAGAGCAGCAGGAGGCGAACGGCAGAGCCAAGCGCGTGCGCAAGTCGAAGGAGGAGAAGCGCGCGATCCTGCAGTTCCTGGAGGACGGCGGCACGCACGTGGCGGCGGCGGAGAAGTTCGGCATCTCACGCACGGCCGTGACCAAGATGGTGAAGGAGCGCGAGCTGATCCTGAGCAAGGACTCACCGCCGCACGACATGGACTCCCCATCACCACCAGCAGGAGGTTCTTCTGCGCCGCCGCTCGAGGCAGGGCTGCTGGCGTCGATGGCCGATGCGCCGATGAGCAGCAGCAACAACATCACTCTGCTTGACCCCGGGTTCACTGCAGCTGCTGCTGGCACCGACGACCTGAAAAGGGAACGCGAGAGCGGATCGTCGTCGCCGTCGCTGTCTATGAGCGCGGGCCGCAAGGGGAAGCGCGTGCGCAAGACGAACGTGGAAAAGCTCGAGATCCTGGCGTTCGTGGAGCAGGGCGGGTCGCAAGGAGCGGCGGCGGAGAAGTTCGGCGTCTCGCGCACGGCGGTGACGAAGATGGTGAAGGAGAAGGAGGCGATCTCCGCGCAGGCGCACTCGGGGAGCACGAACCACCGCAAGGTGCTGCAGTACCAGCACAAGCTGTCGATCATCGAGGACATGCTGTTCAAGTGGCAGGTGCAGGTGGAGTTTGAAGTCCCGAGCCTGAAGGTCACGGGCGAGCTACTGCAGTCCAAGGCGATGGAGTTCCGGAACAAGATCCTGAACGACTTCAGCGCCGACCTCCCGGACGACGTCGTGGCATCACTGACCGACTTCAAGGCCTCGAACGGCTGGCTGCACCGCTACACGCAGCGTCGGAACGTGCGGTCGCTCTCCAAGCACGAGCACCACAGCGTCGCGGCGGACCCGGCGCACGTGGACAAGCGCATGGAGAAGATCCGGAAGCAGCTGGCGCTTGCGCAGGCGCCGCTGCAGTGCATCTGGAACCTCGACGAGACGGTGATCCACCACCGCACGACGGCGTCCCGGCTGGATGCACCTGTAAACCTGGACCCGCGCAGCCAGGAGAAGCTGACCGTGACGTTCAGCGTGAGCGCTGCGGGGGAGAAGCTGAACCTCCAAGCCATCGGTGCTGCGAACGAGCCTGCGTCCTTGAGGCTCGTCGATCCCGTGGCCACGTTCGGTGTCTCGTATCACAGCCAGCGCAAGGCGTGCCAGGACTCGTCGACGATCATGCAGTTCGTGAACCTGATGAACCAGGAGGCGCGGTCGCGGAAGCAGGTGTGGTTCATCCTGCTCGACAACTGCCCGTCCCACATGGCGGCAGCGAGCATCCTCGACCCGAGCGGGTCGTACGAAGCGGGCTTCAAGGTCGACTCCGTGGTACTCGTGGTGCTGCCGCCGAGCTCCGTGAGCAGCCTGCAGCCTCTCCAGCTCGGCGTCATCCGGTCGTTCAACGTCGCATTCCGCCGAGAGATGCTGCGCACACTTGTTCACGAGTACTCTGCGTGGGAGAGCGCTCAGCAGGCCGTAAGTGCACCAGCACCACCACCTGCAGCAGAGAAGCAGCCGAGTGGCACAGCGTTTGACGCCCACTCGTTCACGCACACGCGGAACGCGCTGCAGTGGCTGCAGAGCGCATGGAGCTCGTCAAGTGCGACGTCGATCCGTCAGGCGTGGGCCAAGTCCAACTACCTCCCGGCGCATCTGCTCCCGGAGCTCAGCGAAGACGTGGCGCGGCCGCTCGACGGCGCTGTCTACGCCGAGCTCGTGGAGCTCCTGACGCTGCTGGCGACGAAGAAAGAGTTGCTGGTGACGCTCGGACTCGACGGCATGGGTGAGGCGGAGCAGGTGGCGATGGAGCTGATCCACCTCGACGACCCGGACGTGGCGGGCGCGGCGAACGACGACGTGAACGACGACGAGATCGTGATGGAGAGTCTGTCGGCGCAGGGCCTGATCCGCGAGTCGCAGCGCCTCAGCACCCAAGGGCTGCTGCTCGAGGCGCAGCCCGATATCGCGAGTCTCAGCGACGCGTGCGCGACGGTCGAGAAGCTGCTGCGCTTCATGGACAAGAGCGCCAACGAGCAGGTGCTGCCCGCCACGGATCGCCGCGGGGGCCGCTCTAGCCTGCTGGCGCTGCATCGGATACTCCTGAAGGCCCGCGCAAAGGAGCGCTCCACCGCGTACACGGTGTAGCTGTGTGGTCGTGATGCCAGCAGAGCTACACTCAGCGTAGGTAAGTGGACAACGACGGTCGGTGTTGGTCACTAACTAGGGTCTTCGGTCTTCTTCTTGAGCACCGGCGCCGAGTTCGTGCGGCTCACAGCTGTCGGCGAGCGGAGATCTGCGGTCGCAGAAGAGCTGGTGGTCGCGATGGGCGGCAGCTTCTTGCTCGCCGGCGGCGCTCCTGCGGGTGACGCGTCCAGGCCGCCTGCGCGTCCGTTCCACTCAGCCTCCTTCTTCGCCTGGCGCTTGGCGTCTTCGAGCTTCTTCTTGCGCTGCTGCTGCAGCTTCTCCTTGTGCTTCTTGAGCGCCGCCGCGGACAGCGGCCGCCGCGAGAACAGGCGCGAGCTCCCGCCGCCGTCCTTCCCGGTCGACGACATCGCCTCGCCGGCACCGGTTCCCGCGCCGACGCTCGCCATCTTGAGCTTGAACGCGCTGCCGGGTCCCGACAGCGCCGTGCCGAGCGCCGATGGCAGTGAGACTCCGTCACCTCCGCCGCCGCCGTCCATCGCGTCGAAGTCGTCGAGCAGACCCGGCGCGGTCTCCGCGCTCGTTTGCTCGCGCACGTCGACAACACAGATCGTCTCGACACCGATGAGTCCGCTGCTGCTGGGGGACGCCGCGGCGCTGACGCCGCTGCTCATCGCCTGCGCGTTGAGCTGCAGCGCCGACGTCGTCGCGCTCGTGGTCCCGAGCGCCTCGATCTTCCCGCCCGCGTGCACGTACACGTGCTTGGTGCGCGCGTTGCGTTCGAGCGCCTCCGCGAGCACCTTGACGCCATCCTTGCTGATGCGGTTCGCGCGCAGGTCCACGTGGCGCAGCTGGCAGCTCGCGCTGCCAAGCACCGCGGCGATCGCGCGTGCGCCCTCGCTCGTGACCGCGTTGCCGCGCAGCTGGAGCTCCCGGACGTTCGGCGCGTTCCGCAGCAGCGCCGCGATCGCGTGCACCTCTTCGTCGCCGACGCCGCTCTCCGGGAGCTTGAGGACGCCAGCGTGGTCGTCACTGCTGTTGCCCGAGAGCTGCTGGACCAGCGCGGCGCGGGACTTGATCTCGTGCACGTACCGCAGCAGCGTCTTGCGCTTGGCGTCCTCCTCGGCCGTGAGCTTCTCCTGCAGGAGCTTCGTCTTGCGCGCGAGGTGCGTGACCTGGTCGCTCTTGGCGCTCGCGTGCTGCCGACTCTCGTCGGCGACGTCCTCGGCGGCCAGCAGCGCCGCCAGCAGCGCCGCGATGCGCTCCACGAGCATCTGCTTCGGGTTCATGCTCTTCTGCGCGCGCTTGAGGAACGCGTTGATGCCGAGCTTGTCGAGGAGCTCGAGCGCCTGCTGCTGCGCCTTGGGCGTCGCCTGCTGGCGCTTGGCCTTGATCACCAGCAGCCCACCATGCGACGCACGCGCCTCGACGAAGAACCGGCTGTTGAGCGCGTCGTCTTCCGGATGCGGCTCGCCGTTGGCGCCGTCCCGCGCGAACGTCCCGGTGCGATGCCCGTCCTGGTTGTCTGGGTCCCCGAGCGCCTTGCTTGAGAGCCCCGAGGTCTCGAGTGCGGCCGAGAGCTCGCCGAGCTTCTTCTGCAGCGCGTCCATCCGGATGGTCTGCGCGTCGAGCTCGTCCTGCTTGCAGCGCAGCGCCTCGGTGACGACGCGGTTGCTCTCGGCGGTCGCGAAGAGCTTGTGCGCGGCCTCGCCGCTCTTCTCCTGCAGACTCGTGATCTGCGCGTGCATCTTCTTGGCCTCCTCCTTGGCCACGATCTTGGCCTCCTCGTCCGCCTGCATCTTGTTGAGCAGGAACGCGAGCCGGCCGCTCATGGTCTTGAGCTTCTCGTCGAGCGCCTTGCGGTCTTCGGCCTCCTTGAGCTTCGCCTTGACCTCCTCGCTGCACCGCATGCTCAGCTGCGCGTTGTGCTTCTTGAGCGCCTGGAGCTGCTCGAGCAGCACCTTCTTGTCGAGCTCGGACTTGACGCGCGCCTTGCCCTCCTGCGTGCCTTCCTTGAGCAGCCGCGCGTTCTTCTTCTGGAGCCCGAGCAGCTCGAGCTCCTTGAGCTTGAGCCCGTCGAGCGCCTTGGTCTTCCCGAGCTCCGCGAGCTTGAGGCGCTCGAGCAGCTGGAAGACCTTCTCGGCCATCTCGCGCAGCTGCTCGGCCGAGTCCCGGTTCTCGGCCTCCATGCGCGTGCGCTCCTGCTCGGCGCGGTCCGCGCGCTGCTGCAGCTCCTGCTTGTCCTTGAGCAGGTTGCCGTTCTCGATGAAGAAGCTCTTGTTCGCGTCCGCCTGCGCGCGCTTGGCCTTGGCCTCGAGCTGCAGCTGCGTCTCGAGCTCCTGCGCGCGTTCGTGGGCGCGGCGCAGCTTGTCCTCGAGCGCGCCGACGTGGTCGTCGCTCTGCCGCTTGGCCTCCTCGAGCTGCTGGAGCTTCTCGAGCAGCTGGTACTGCTTCTCCTTGCGCACGCGCAGCTGCTCCTGGAGCGCCTCGAGCTCCACCGCAGACTTCATCTTGAGCTCCGTCGCGCACGCGCGCAGCTGGTCGCTCTCGTTGCGCAGCAGCCGCACTTCCTCCGCGCGCAGCTGGCCCTCGCGGGTCGCGCGCGCCGCGATCTCCTCGTGCGTCTTGGCGGTCGCGAGCAGCGACGCGTACTTAGTCTGCAGCGCGTCGAGCTCGCTCTGGAGCGCCGCCCGCTGCGCCGCGAGCGCCGACGTCTGCGCCTCCTCGTGCTCCAGCAGCCGCAGCAGCTCCGTGTTGTGGTCCGTGAGCACCTTGATCTGCGTGTCGCGCTCCGCCATGCCCGCCTGCGACTTGGCGAGGCTCGTCTCGGCGGCGCGCGCCTTGCTCTGCAGCTCGAAGTTGTGGTCGCGCAGCGTGCGACTCTCCTCCTCGAGCTGCAGGCGGCGCGTCTTGAGCGCGCTGATCTCGTCGTCCATGGCGTTGAGCGAGCGCAGCAGCTGCGCGTTCTGCTCGCCGAGGATGCGCATCTGCTCGTCCTTCATCGCCAGCGCCTCGCTCGCGCGGCTCTCCTTGCTGCCCTTGATCGCCATGGCCGCCACAGTCGCCGAGGCGTCCAGCGGCGTCCCGGGCGAACCGCGGGGCATCTGTCGACAGGCAGCACTGTTAGCGCCGAAGCTCGATCCCTCGCCTCATAATGCAAGCACGCACCTCGCCAGGCATGCGGTACGGCGACTGGCTCATCGCGCGGACGGAGGTGTCCAGAGAGCGCGCTGCTGCTGCTGCTGCTGCTGCTGCTGCTGCTGCTGCGTCTTCGGCGTCGTCGACTTTGGCACCGCTATCTTTGGTCCTCAGTGTGAGCCACATACACACACACATACACCTGCTGCAGACACCACCGCCACCAGGAGCGAGCGAGAGAGAGAGAGAGCGGGCGTGAGGACGTGCGAAGCGCTGGTTGTATTGACTCGGGCGTGCTGGGAGCAGGGACGGAGGGAGGGAGGAAGGATGGCGCCTGCTCGCACTTCCTGACTCGAGTGACTGCGCGCAGGAGGGTGGCGACCGACACTCTGCAGACGCTGCGGAACTGCGCGTTAAGGCTCGCAGCCGCAGCCGCCGACTAGTGCGTCACGGCGTCCGCCGCGTCATCTCCTCCCTCTTCGTGCTCTCCGGCAGCGCCGTATATGATTGCGTTTACTCGTCGTCCTCATCGTCGTCGGTCTTCACGACCGACGGCCGCTCGCCGACCTCCGTGCGCGCGTACTGCACGGGGCCGCTGTGGTGGTGCGCGTCCGCGTGGTGGTCGTCGTGGCCACCGTGGCCGTGGTCCCACGGGTGCTCCAGTCCCTGCAGCCGCGAAGTGCACGGTCAGACCACCGGAACACGGACCGCATCCGATAGTAAAGAGTAGCGAATCAAATCAAGCGGGCGGCCGAACGCACCAGCACGACGCGGCCGTCCTGCTTTGCTCGGTAGAAGACCCAGAGCCAGAGCATCGTGCCGTACGCGAGCGCCAGGTTCTTGTGCACGGGGCTCACGTGGAAGTGCATGCCGAACGGGTACGCCTTGCCGCCGTGGCCGTGCGAGTGCGACGCCATCCCGCGCTTGGCAGACGAGGCAGAGGAAGCGGCAGCCTGCAGGCGGCGCGTCACGAAGGAGGCGGCGGCGCGCATGACGTCGACTCGGTCTCGGCGCTCGTAGAGCTAGCACTTCGGAGCTTTCGCGGTCGACTGCTCCTGCAAGGTGCCCTGCTGGCCGTTGGCTGAGGGGGACATTTTGCCACTCGACTCTGGCATACATATACCAAGTATACATGGACACACCATAATTCATCGAAGAAATAGCACAATTCGTCTGCGTTATAGCGCTAATTCGCACGGCAACAGCACTAAAAACACATGGAGCCGCTGCTGCTGGCGCCTGCCGCCGCCGACCGCTTCTCCGCGCGCTGCCGCCTGCCGCCGGGCCGCGTGCGTGCGCGGCCGCGGGCCATGAGCCGCTTCGTGCTGGTGCGTGACGCCGGCGCGTCATCCGACGCGCGTGACGCGCTCTTTCTGTGCCGTTCAGCGCTGCAGCAGCAGAGCGGCAACGGCGGAGAGAAGGAGGAGGAGCAGGCGCCGCGCTTCGATGGCAGCGTGCGGCTCGCGGCGCGCGCGGCGCTGTTCCGGGACTTGGGCGGTGCAGCGGCGGCGGCGGACGGCAGCGCGCAGTGGGTGCCGCGCTCGGCGGTGCGCGACGCGGTCGCCGTGACGCTCGACGTGCTGGCAGACGACTCGCAGCAGCAGCAGCAGACGCGCGCGTGGCTCGCGGACTACGAGTACCGGCAGATGCTCAAGGAGATGCTGCAACGCCGCCTGCTGGTCTGTCGCGGCGCGGTCGTGCAGCTGCCGCGACCGAGCGGCCTGATGGACGAGTGCGCGGCGGCAGTCGAGTTCCGCGTCGCGTCCGTGTATCCGGACACGGATTTCGTGTGCGTGACGCCCGCCACCCGCGTGACGTTGGCGACAGCAGACGACGCGGATGGTGACGAACGCGTGTCGTTACTCGATGGCAGTGACGCTGATCCACAGCAGCAGCAGCAGCAGCAACAGACGGCGCCGCCGAAGATCGGCGGGCTGGAGAAGGAGCAGGCGGCGCTGCGAGACCTGATCCTGCTGCCCGTGGAGAACGCCGAGCTTGGCGCGCACTGCGGGCTCGAGTTCCCCAGAGGCCTGCTGCTCTGCGGGCCGCCGGGTGTGGGCAAGACGCTGCTCGTGCGCGCGATGGTGCACCAGTGCCGCGAGCGCGTGCCGCTGCAGCTCCAGACCATCAACGGCGCGGAGATCATGACGAGCGGCGTCGGCGACGCCGAGGCGGCGCTGCGCGCGATCTTCCTGGCCGCGTCCTCGTTCGCGCGGCGCACCAGAGGTGCAGCCGTTATCTTCATCGACGAGCTCGACGCGCTGTGCCCCGCGCGCGACGCCAGCAGTGCGACCGCGCACAGCCGCGTCGTGGCGCAGCTGCTGACGCTGCTCGACGGCGTGGACGCGCGCGCGCGGGACAACGTGATCGTTGTCGGCGCGACGAACCTCCCGAACGCGATCGACCCGGCGCTGCGGCGTCCTGGCCGCTTCGACCGCGAGCTCTTCCTCGCGCCGCCGGGTGCCTCGGAGCGCGCCAAGATCTTCCAGATGAACATGCAGGAGATGCCGATCTGCGTGGATCTTGAGCGCGACCCGACTTCCGACGACAAGGCAGTCGCAGCAGCGAAAGCAGCGTTCTTCGAGGCGCTGGCGCGCAAGGCGATCGGATACGTTGGCGCAGACATTGCAGCGCTGTGCCGCGAAGCGCTCGCTGTCGCGACTACGCGGCGGTTCGTGGCGATGGCGAAGGACAAGGAGCTGAGCGAGTGGTGGAGCGCGTGGAAACGCCGTAGCAAGCCGCTGTACAACGCCAACTTCTCGGCCGTGGTCGCGGGCAACGCGTGGAGCGCCAATCCGGTAGCGATCCCGCTCTGGTTCTTGTCCAAGATCAAGCAGCAGCAGGAGCAGGAGTCGTCATCTCGACGTGGTGGGAGCTACTTCTCGTTCCTTCTGAGGAGCAACGATGCGAGTGGGGACAAGCGAGAGGACTGCGACGACGACAGCTTGCAGTACGCACTGCCGACTCAGAGTGCTGACAGCGATGGCGACAAGGAGCAAGCGGGCGACGCGTTTGAGGTGACGATGGCGGACTTTGAGCAAGCAATGCAGGTGGTCGTCGCCTCCTCGCTCCGCGGTGCTGCAGGCTTCTCGTACGTTGGTTTCATGGTGCTCGATGATTCGGATGGATGAGCATGGAACTGACGCACTTGGGACCGATCTCAGCAAGGACTTCGAGCGCCTCGGCTGGGACAGCATCGGCGGGCAGGATGGCACCAAGTTGGCTCTGCAGCAGGCGCTCGAGTGGCCGATCAAGTACCCGCAGACGTTCACGCGGCTTGGCGTCAAGGTACGACGCCCACATGACCGGATCGATCGACCAGTGTTCGCTGTGCAGCCCTCGATGCTGATCGTATGCTTCGAACGTGCATGTGATCGACAGCCGCCGCGAGGCATCCTGCTCTACGGTCCTCCGGGCTGCAGCAAAAGCACGATCGTGCGAGCCGCCGCGCACTCGAGCGGCGCGACGTTCCTCACGCTCTCGGCTGCGAAGGTCTTTTCGCCGTTCTTCGGCGACGCGGAAGCCTCCGTGCGGCAAGTGTTCCGCGACGCGCGCGCCGCGCTGCCCGCGATCATCTTCTTCGACGAGATCGACGTGCTCGTGGCGAAGCGGCAGTTCGATGGGTCCGGCGGCGGCGGCGGCGATTCCGGCTCGAGCTCGGCGATGCGCGTGATGTCCACGATGCTGAACGAGATGGACGGCGTCGAGTCTGCTGACGGTGCGTGTGCATCCGAGTGGGTAGCGTAGAGGGGATCGTCAGACTGACCCCAGCCTACGATGTCCAGGGCTGCTCGTGATCGGCGCGACGAACCGGCCCGACTGCATCGACGCCGCGCTGCTGCGACCTGGTCGCTTCGACCGCATCCTGTACGTGGACCTGCCGACGGAAGCCGACCGGCTCCAGATCCTGGAGATCCACTCCAAGCCCATGCAGGTCGCCGCCGACGTGGATCTGTCGGCGATCGCGGCGAGAACGCAGTTCTTCAGCGGCGCGGAGCTCGAGGTGCGATGCGGTGTCTTCGGTCGGCTTCTCGTGCACCGCTTGCATCTCACAGTGCTGTTGCGTTGCTGCAGAACGTGTGTCGGGAAGCAGCGCTCCACGCGCTCCGCGAGTCGATCGCCGCCGCGGTGGTGCGCATGCGTCACTTCGAGCAGGCGCTGGAGACGACGGTCCCCGGTTCGTCCCCGGCGTCGCTGCGTCAGTACCGCGAGTTTGCCGACAAGATGGGGCAGCTCGCGTAAGGAAAACGATCATAGATTCATGTAGGGAGAACGAACGGATGGCTGGCAGGGGCCGGTCTCCGGAAGCGCCTGCGGGTCACCAACAGCGTCGAAGACTCAGACGCCGACAGTGGCCGCGATGCTGACGTCAGCGTCCTCGTAAGCTCGCGGTCTACAGGTACTCGCCGCCGTCGAGGAACTGCACCTTGTGCTCAAGCGCGATGCCGTCGCGCTCGACGCCCGCGTCCTCCATCCGGTCGACGACGTGGAAGCCGTCGACGACCTCACCGAAGACCACGTGATGGCCGTTCAGGTGCGGCGCCGGGCCGAGCATGAAGCAGAACTGCGAGCCGTTCGTGTTCTTCCCGGCGTTCGCCATCTGCAGGATGTAGCGCTTCGAGTGCGTGAGGCGCAGCCCGTTGGGCTCGTCGTCGAACTTGTTGCCGTAGATGCTGCGGCCGCCGTAGCCCTTGCCGGTCGTGAAGTCGCCGCACTGCACGATGAAGCCCTTGAGGATGCGGTGGCAGACGCTGTTCTTGAACGAGTACTCGGGGCCTTTCTCGCCCGTCGTGAGCGCGCGGAAGTTCTCCGCGGTCTTGGGCACCAGGTCCGTGTACAGCTCCGCTGTCACGCGGCCGATGAACACGTCGTCGATCGCGACGTCGAGCCACACGTACTGCCGGTCGGGCTTGCGCTGCCACGCGTGTTGCGTGGCCCTGGGCGCCGCCTTCTCTGCCTCCGCCTGCTCCTCCGCCTCCAGTTCGTCCGCCAGCTCCTCGCGAGCTGCCGCCGCCGGCTCGTAGTCGCCGTCGCCCGCCGTGTTCACCGCCTTCGCGTGCGCGTGCGCGTCCGCGCCACCGTCGCTCAGCTCGGCGCTCGGCAGCGGCGGCATGGAGAACACCATGTTCACCGCCGCGAAGTACGCGACGAACACCAGCGCCAGCACCGCCAGCAGCACCTTGCGCGCGTCCAGCGCCGGGCGGGCGAGCGCGCGGCCGCCGCGCGGACCGCCTCCGTTGCGGGGCAGCATCCAGAACTTTTGTGTTTACTTCCCGATACTGAAGAAATCCGCACTTAAATGGAGCATCTTCCATTTGACACACATCATTATTCGCACTTTACTGAAGATGGCGCGACGTCAGCGCGTGCTGCTCTACGGCACGTCGGCCAACCCGCCGACGGCGCTGCAGGGCCACATGGGCGCCGTGGCGTACTGTCGGCGGCTCTTCGACCAGGTATGGGTGCTGCCAGTGTACCAGCACATCTACTCGAGCAAGCGCGCGCTCGCCGCCTTCCCGCACCGTGTGCGCATGCTGGAGCTGGCGGCGCGCGTGCTGCCTGACCACGACGACGACGGCGGTGCGTTGTCTCTCTTTCTCTCTCTATCTCCCTGCTTATAAAGCGTACGTGTGGATACAAAGGCATGTGTGTCACCTTCTTACTTTTGACAACCAGGAGCCCGCGTCGAGGTGAAGGAGAGCGAGCGTGAGCTCTTCGAGCACCTCGCGAAGGACGCGGCCGACCCGACGCAGCTGCGCATCGGCACCATCGACCTCATCGAGTTTCTGCGCGCGCGGCACCCGGAAACGGCATTTTCCATGCTGCTCGGCGCCGACACGTACGCGGACCTGCGCGCGGGCAAGTGGAAGCGCGGCGAGGAGCTCCAGCGGCTCGTCCAGTTCGTCGTGATGGACCGGCAGGGCGTCGCGTCGCCGTGGCGTCAGGAGCACGCGAGCGACGAGCAGCAGCAGAACGAAGAAGGTGAAGAAGGAGAGCAGGAGACGCCGAGCGTGCGCTTCATCACGATCCCAGGACTCAGCGACGTGTCGTCGACACAAGTGCGTGCGACGAGCGACGTGGAGACGCTGCGCGCGCTCGTGGGCGACGACGTGGCCGCATACATTGTAGAGCACAAGCTCTACGCGTTTGCTGAGTGATGAGCTTGTATGTGTCCTCCTCGTGAGGACACTTCACTCCTCGAAGTGGACACCTCGATGTCCTGTTAGTTCGTGATCTCCATCACAATTAATACCAGTCCTGACCAAATGGCTCAATCTCTTTTCCACGCAGCAAATTCCCTGCTACTGTAAAACCCCGCGAAGCGTTTTTTTGGCGGGAACTCACATTCGTCACCAGCTGGTCATGAAGTACCCGCTGCTGCGGCGCTTCCGGCTCGCGGAGCTCGACCGCGAGGTTGCGCGCGCGTCCATGCAGATCTGCCACAAGATCGTCATGCAGCAGCTCTACGTCTCGCGCGCGGACGTGCGGCGCCAGTGGGTCGTGGTCTCCAACCCGTCCGAGGAGGTAGGCGCACGAGTATGCATCAGCAGCATACTCTCAGCACCTAACGCTACGTGACGCAGGCGATCGACCTCACAGGCTACTCGGTCGCGAGCACGGACGGCCGCAGCATGTTCACGTTCCCGCGCAAGTACACGCTGCTCGCCGGCGACCAGGTCACGATCTGGTGCTCTCCGGGTGCGTTTGGTGGCGGTGGCAGTTGCGATCATGAGGTGAGAAGGTGCTGACGCACATGCCCCGGTCGTTGACGCAGCCGACGTGGACCTGGACACGGACAACGTGCTGGAGCCGTACTTGTTCTGGACGCTGGCGGACGGCTCGCTGCGCAACGCGGCGTTCTTCACCCCCGACGCGACGAACGAGGTGCTGCTGCTCGACCCCATGATGACCGAAGGTCCGTCCAGGTATCATCAGTGGGGCTCATGCTGCTGCTGTGTGGTGGTGGTAGCGGTAGCTGACGCTTTCGCTGCAGTCGCGTCGCTCAAGATCTACGAGGACGGCAGGAAGGAGTTCCGCGTGCTCAACTGCATCTCGCGGCACCCGACGACGGCGACCACGCCGACGCGCTCGGCATATGACGTGCAGTTCTGCGTCGGCTGCTTGTCGCCGCCCGAGCTCCAGCAGGAGAGGAAGCAGCGCGAGCGCGACGACGTGTACGTGTTCTCACGCTACTGGGACGTGGTCTCAGACAAGTCGCTCTTTGCGCACTTCCTCGGCATCGTCGCGGCGCCGCTCATCGAGTGCGTGCGCGCCATGCTCATTTACCTGCTGCTCTCGGTCTTCCAGGCGCGGCCCCAGCACGACGTCGACGGCGCGGCGGTCGTCGTCGTGCATGGGCCGCAGCTGCGCACCAAGATCCTGCGGCTCGTCGTGCTCATGACCGCGTGCGACGTCCTCACGCGGCGCCTCACGCTCTGGATCAAGAGCGGGCTGCTCGTGACCGTCATGAGCTTCGCGTCCGTGCTGCTCGACCAGCTCGCGCTCGTGGCGCTCTACACGTCGCTCGCGCACCTGTACCCGACGCTGGCGGCCCCGTTCCGCGCGCTGCTCTCGTTCGAGCTCGGCATCTCGTGCGTCAACATGGCGGCGATCCAGCTCGGCTTCCTCGAGTTCCGGAGCCAGTGGCACCCGGCGTTCAAGGAGATCTCGCGCTGGGACTACCGTTTCCGGCACGCGGTGTTCCTCTGCGGCGTCGGCAAGGAGCTGCTCACACACCTGCTGCTGCTGCTGCCGCTGCAGCACCAGCCATCGCTCGTGTACACCGCTGTCGGGTACCTGCTCGTGCCGCTCTTCACGATCGCGACGGGGATGGACTTCGTGCGTGGCCTCGCGACGCTGCTGCACCTGCTGCAGTATCCGTGGCTCGGCGCGAAGAAGGAGCTGCGCGGCGGCGCCGGCAAAGCAGCTGCGAAGCGCGCGTGAGCATAGACATATAAACGCACGCAGTAGAGCTCAAGCAGCAAGACGCCTTGGGGGGTGTATGCACATGATTGACGGGTGTGCAGGGGGAAGCGCGACGCTGCGTCTCCAGCCCAACAGCAGGCACCTCGACGCTCGTCCGCTACCGTCTCAGCTGCGCCGCCGTCTCCCCCGCCGTCGTTCTCTCCTTCCTCCGCTCGATCCCCATCGCTCGTCGTTTCTCCGCCTGCGCCGGAGCTCCACAGTCTGCGACCTCACGCTGCCGCCGCCTCAACGTCCGAGTGAAGACGGCGAGCGCCTCGCATCTCCCTCGACCCACTCGCGTCTAAAAGTTGGAGCCCTCGGGCGGCTGCGGCAGGCGGCGGTTCGTCGGCGACGCCATCTCGTTGCGGATCGCCACGAGCACGTTCTCGATGCCGTAGCTGCGGTTCCAGCTCGCGAGCGCCGCGAGCCGCCGCGGGTCCACGCGGCCGCTCTGGGCGTCCACGCACGTCATGTTGATGCGCGATGTGAACGCGACCTCCGGCGGGTAGTTCGGGTAGTTGTCGCCGCAGTGGATGCGCAGGCTGTAGATGCGCCCATCGTGGCACGTCTGGGCATCGCATGCGTGCATACAACAGCGCGCGTTAGCAGTCACATACACACACATTCACTCCCAGTCCCGGTCATAGCCTTCCTAGGCGACGTACGCCCGCGGGGCCGAGGATCGTGCCGATCCAGTTTGTGAGGAAGATGTCGTCCGCCTGCTCCAGCCCGTACGAGATGCTCATGTCGCCGTGGCCCTTCTCCGCACTCTCGAGCTCTTCCAGCAGCTTAAAGTTGCGGGGCACTGGAGTCGCACGCACATACATAACAACAGAGTGAGCGACTGGCGTTCTGTCGCCACCAGGCACGCGACGGCCGCACCGATCACGACTTCTGCGCCAGGCTTCGACATCTTTTTTCTGTAGTGCGCGCAAGTGAGAGAGAGAGAGCGTGAGTGAGTGTGCGTCCCGATACACAAGGCCGCCGCTGGTCATGGCCGTCCCACACGCACGCCTGCTGCAGTTTCTTCTTCTCTCTCTCTCTCTTCTCGGCCGCCGAATTACCAAGTGAGCCAGCTTTTTGTTGATCTCACTTGTTATGAAGGGAAACTAGCAAATAGTGAAGAAAATAGAGGAAGCAATATGCGACTAAGTACGATCTGCATTCCCGCACACGTCACAGATTTTATGTAGCCATTCTTGGGGTCAAATGGATCAATGGTCACGGCACTTGGAGGCTCATGTCCTGCACGAGGCTCTCCAGGCCGCAGATGTACGCTCTCAGCCGCTTGAACGATGGCATAAGCGCACTGTCAAGCAGCGAACGGTAGAATTGCTGCATCGCGATGTCGAGCTGCGCGCTGCTACACCACGAGCTTGACACAGAGCATGGCACTTCCTCTTGGAGGATGGTGACGAACTGCTCCAATGTCTGTGCCACGTCGGAAAAAAACTGCACTCATGACATGCTCGAACGACCGAAACGTCTCTGACACGTCGGAACTCCTTGCAGCTGGCCAAGATACTGCGCTTCCGATGACCATCGTTCGTCATCACCTCTATTGTCCCTCTATGCCCTTCTACTACTGCTGCTGCTGCCACCGCCGCCAACGACGACCCGTGGACGGTACTCCTTGTCGTGCAGGAGCGCGGCGCGCAGCTGCTGCAGCTCGTGGCGCCACACCTGCGCGGGGCTCAGCGCGCGCAGCTGCTCGAGCCGCTCGAGTTTGAGCGCGTGCTCCTTCTGCAGCCGCTCGACGTGCTCCTTGCTGAAGCTCATCAGCGGTGTGTTGAGCAGATAGTCGAACTCGCCGCTGGTGCGCACGTCCTCTTCCGCCGGCTGCAGCTCGCTCACCTGCTCATCGTCGTCGTCGCCGTTCTCTGCCTCAGACAGCTTGCCGCTATCGTCACTCTCGTCATCGTCTCGGAACGCCGACGCCGGCGCGAACCCGTGCTCGCGCAGCAGCGCCTCGAGCTGCGTCTTCGGCAGCCGCTCCTTCAGCACCTGCTGCAGCGCGCCGCTCGACACCTGCTCGACGAACCGGATGCGGTTGTGCAGCTTCAGCACGTCCTTCGTCTGCTTCCTGTCCAGGAACGCCTTACGCGCCGCGTACACGCGCAGCCGGATGCCAAAGAACGCGCGCAGCACGTCCTCGCTCGACTCGAAGCGCGCCAGCTTCCCGCTGCCGTCGAACGCGTGCATGTTGCTCGTGCTGATGCTCGACTCGAGCTTGAGCAGCTTCACGAGCGCATCGTTGGTGTCGACGTCAGCGTCCTCGCCGACGAGCTTCGCGAGGTCCTGCCGAGAGAGCGTCACGTCGAAGCGCACGTCCTTCTCCGTGTGGTGCTCTGTGAACGACCGGATCACCTTCTTGCCCATGAGGTCCCACAGCACCTTCTTGTAGTCCTCCACCCACTTGCCCACCGGCAGCTCCGTGATGCGCAGCGTCGTCGTGTTCACGCGGGTCACCGTGCCGCGCGAGCTGAACGACTGGTCGCCCGTCTGGTGGATCTCGCCGCGGAAGCCCTTGAACCACGGCACCATGCGCTCGAGCGCCACGTCCTCAGCTCTCACGCTCTCGTCGCGCTCGGTCGCGTCCAGCAGCCGCAGCAGGTTGTCGATCACCTCGATCGGGTGGTAGTTCGGGACCGACGTGGACCAGCCCGTGCCGATGCCTTCCGAGCCGTTGACGAGCAGCAACGGGAGGATCGGCACGTAGTGCACCGGCTCGACTGGGAAGCCGTCGTCGTCGACGTACTCGAGCAGCGCGTCGTCGTCCTCGGGGAACACCAGGCGCGTGTACTTTTGCAGCAGCGTGAAGATGTAGCGCGGGCTCGCGGCGTCCTTGCCGCCCTGCAGGCGCGTGCCGAACTGTCCCGACGGCACCAGCAGCGGCAGGTTGTTCGCGCCGACAAAGTCCTGCGCCATGTTGACGATCGTCGAGTGCAGCGACGCCTCGCCGTGGTGGTACGCTGTGTGCTCGCTGCAGTAGCCGGCGAGCTGCGCGACCTTGACCTCCTTCGTGAGCTTGCGCTTGAGGCACGCGAAGAGCACCTTGCGCTGCGAGACCTTGAGCCCGTCGACCACGGACGGCAGCGACCGCGCGTTGTCGGCGTGCGAGAACTGGATGAGCTCCTTGTTGACGAAGTCGCTGTACGAGACCGCGCCGCTGCTCGTGTCCAGGAACGCCTCGGGCGAGTACGCGGTCAGCAGCCACTCCTTGCGGTCGCCCGCGCGCGTCTTGCTGAACACCATGTCGAGCGCGTCGCCGTCCTGCGCGCCGGACCACGTGAAGTCCACGAGGTGCTTGTCGAGGTCCTGGAAGTACTGCCGCCCTTCGGCGCTCGTGCTCGTGCCGAGTCCCTTGTAGTACTTGATCGTGTACTGCTTGAGCTCCTCTGCAGACAGACCATGCTTCCACTCAAAGTACTCGGGCAGGCTGAAGAAGCTCCGCGCGGGCTCGCTCTTCTTGCGCGGCGTGGCCTTGATGATCGGCGTGATGAACTCGCTCACGAAGTCGCCCGACGCGAGCAGCGCCGGCCAGAACGTGTGGAACAGGTTGAAGAGCAGCCCCTTGATGTGCGAGCCGTCGTGGTCCTGGTCCGTCATGATCACGACCTTGCCGTACCGCAGCTGCGCGCGCGCCGCTGGCGTGTCGTACGGCTCATCCATCTTGAGCCCGAGGATCGTGCACAGGTGCGCGAACTCGGCGTTCTTCGCGAGCTGCGCCACCGTCGCGTCGCGCACGTTCAGGAACTTGCCGCGCAGCGGGAACACGCCGAACTTGTCGCGGCCGACGACCGCGAGCCCCGCGACGGCGAGCGCCTTGGCCGAGTCACCCTCGGTCAGGATCAGCGAGCACTCGCTCGAGCGCGCACTGCCCGCGAGGTTCGCGTCCTCGAGCTTGGGCACGTTCACGCTCGTCTTGGAGCGCGGCGCCGAGACCTTCTTCATGAGCGCCGCGCGCTGCTTGGACTTGGCAGCGTCCACGACGCGCTCGACGATGCCCGAACTCACGATCACGAGCTTCGAGAGGCGCTCCGAGAGGATGCACGTCGAGCCGTACGTTGACGGCCGCGACGACATGTACTCCTTCATCTGCGAGTCGAACGTCGGGTTCTCGATCATGCAGTTGATGAAGAGTGCGAGGTGGGGCTTCACCTGCGCCGCGCTCACGCTCAGCTCCGCGTGCTTCTTGTTCACGTGATCGGCGATGCGGCGGCAGAGCTGGTCCGCCACGTAGCCCACGTGCGTGCCGCCGCGCAGCGTCGACATACCGTTCACGAAGCTCACCTGCACGAAGCCGATGTCGGACGGCAGCACGCCGATCTGCCAGCGCTTGTTCACGCGGGAGTAGATGTAGTCCACGCCTCCCGCCACGTCATCGCCGCCGCCCTCTGCAAGCAGTGCCGCGCTTGCGTCGCCATCAACGGCAGCCGTCGGGGACACCACAGTCGACGACGGCAGCGTCGTCGCGTGCCGGAACGTCTTGATGTACGACTCGAAGCCCGAGATCGGGAGCTTCTTGCCGTTGAGCGTGACGTCGACGTCCGAGAGGCAGCCGGCGACGTCGAACACGCGCTTACGCAGCACGCGCACCATGCCCGGCGGGAGCCGCTCGAGCCCGAACTTGGCGAGGTCGGGCGAGAACGACACGCGCGTGAAGTCCTTCTCGCCCGGCGCGAGCGGCGTGATCTCGGGCTCGCCGCGCTCGCGCATGTTGTTGCGCCAGACCTGCTTGTAGCGCAGCCCTGCGGCCGCGTCGGCCGTCTCGACGACGAACTCACGGCTGAAGATGTTGGTGAGCTTGGCGCCGTAGCCGTGGCGCCCGCCCGTGAGCCGCGCGCTCGAGTCGTCGAAGTTCGAGCCCGTGAGCAAGTGGCCGAGCACGAGCTCCGGCACGTACACGTTCTCGGTCGTATGCAGCTTCACGGGGATGCCGCGGCCGTCGTTGCGCACGGAGATCCACGGCGCGAAGCCGTTCGCGCGGCTGCCGGCGTCGATGACGACGTCGAGGTGGCGCATGCCGGCGGCGTCGCGCGTCTTGTTGTCCACGGCGTTGACCACAATCTCATCGAAGATCTTGTAGAGCGCCGGCACGTACTCGACGGTCTGCTGGCGCACGCGCGGCGATACTTTGGTATCACCTGCCTCCTCCTGCAGCACCCACATGGCGTCGCGCGCCGGCTCGACCGAGCCGATGTACATGCCCGGGCGCAGCAGCACGTGCTCGAGCGGCGTCTTCCTCTGATACACGGCCTCCACCGATCCGCTTGCTGAGGCGGTGGACAGCGCCCGCGGGCGCCGCCCGATCGCGCGCCGCAGCCCCCAGCGCCACATGTGCTGCTGCAATGGTGGTGATGAGTGGTTTGCATAGTATTCGCGAGACAATTCGATTAAGTACGGTCATCAAACCTCGGAGGTCGGAGTGGAGCTGAGCTGAGCGAGACGATGCGCGTCGTGCTGCAGCGCGTGACGAGCGCGAGCGTGCGCGTGGACGGCGAGGTGGTCGGCAGCATCGGCCGCGGGCTCCTGTGCCTCGTGGGCATCGCGCGCGACGACACGGACGACGACGCCGAGTTCTGCTGCCGCCGCCTGCTGGTGCGTCCCTGAGTAATGGAGGAGCTTGGGTACATATGTGCGCAGACGCATGACGACGCTATGTGGTGCCAGAACTGCCGCGTGTGGCCCGACGCGAATGACGTACCCTGGAAGACCTCGGTGCTCTCCAACGGCCTCGAGGTGCTGCTCGTGAGCCAGTTCACGCTGCACGGCTACTTCTCCGGCAACAAGCCCGACTTCCACCTCTCGAGTGCGTTCGTGTTGTTCAGTATGGCGGTCGTGATGGTCGTGGCGCTCATGCGTATGCTACTGCTGCTGCTGCTGCTGCTGCTGTGCTGCTGTGCTACTGTCCGCACACCCAGTGGCACCGGAGCCAGCGAAGGCGTTTTTCGACCGGTTCTGCGACCGTGTGCGCGCGGCGCACTCGCCCGACAAAGTGGCCGAAGGCGTCTTCGGCGCCTACATGGAGGTCTCGCTGGTGGGTATCTGCTGCTGCTGCTTCCTTCCTACAAAGTTTGCTTGCTGTCGCTGCCTTGGGAGCTGATGGGATGGTGGTGGGTTCCTCTTTCTGCGGCAGGTGAACGACGGGCCGATCACCATGTGCATCGACTCGAAGGAGAAGAAGCCGAGCAAGGGCTGAAGCGCAGGCCACTGCACGAGGCGATAGACAGACTCGGCCCCCAATAGAGCACATGGCGATGCCACCACCAAAGTCAAAGCTGCTGACTCGTTCGCTTCCTGACACATACGCTGCCAGACATGCTCGTCAAATGCTGCTACTCGCGTGCGAACACGCGACCAGGATCGCGTATATTTGTCAGGTACGCATCGGCGGTGATAAGACCTCCCAAGTGAACTTGGGAGGTCTTATCCCTCTCTCGCTTCATGCAGGATGCCTCCAGCGCGCTTCAGTTCGTCGCTCGTAGCCAACACACATAC
>JAASFH010000201.1:0-28417 GCA_023333695.1 Globisporangium yorkense
GAGAGAGAGAGAGAGAGAGAGAGAGAGAGAGAGAGAGAGAGAGAGGCTTGGAGAGTGTCAAGTAGAGTGAGGTGGAGAATGTGATCATGCCATTCGACAGTAGACATTTCTATACAAATAGTAAGATACTCTGTCCTTCTG
This sequence comes from Globisporangium yorkense, assembly GCA_023333695.1. Classification (NCBI taxonomy): domain Eukaryota; phylum Oomycota; class Peronosporomycetes; order Pythiales; family Pythiaceae; genus Globisporangium; species Globisporangium yorkense. Next base: position 142 of record JAASFH010000201.1, read on the forward strand.
GGATATTTCTCGCTAGTGACAAATCCAAGGGATCCTGTGCACAAGAAAGTGCATTTGTCACAATCAAAAAGCCGACTACCGCGCACAGCTCCCTCAGGCTCGGTGTGTGCGCGTGCGAGTGGCGGCCATGAACGTCGACGTCGTGCGGCAGAAGCTACTGGACGGCGACAATGACGCGGTGCTCAAGGAGCTCGTGGAGCTCTACCGGCGCGCCGAGATCCTGCACACGCCGCAGCTGGCGCGCATCCTCGACGCGCTCTTCCCAGTCTGGCAGGCGCTACTGCTACCGAACAGCAGGCTGCCGCCGCAGTCGCGCGCAACCACCGCGAACCGCTGCCGCAAGGTGCTGCTGCAGATCCTCAACCGCCTGCCGAGCAATGACGCGCTGCGCCCGTATGTGGCGCAGCTGCTGCAGCTGCTACTCGACGTGCTGCTGCGCGACAACGAGGAGAACGCGCTCGTGGCGCTCAAGACGCTCTTCGACCTGCACCGCAACTACCGCCCGGGACTGCGCGCCGAGGTGCCGCCCTTCCTCGACCTCGTGCAACAGATGTACAGGAACCTGCCGGCCACGATGACCAAGCAGTTCGCGACACCCGCGGAGGCGGCAGCGACGCCAACGCCGCCGCCGAGTGCGCAGCCGTCGCCCCCTCCCCCTGTTGCTGCTGCTGCTGCTGCTGCGCCGACGGAACCTGCGGCGAACGGTGTGCCTGTAGCGACGCCAGCCACCACCACCTCCGGCAGCATCAGCTCGGCTGCGGATGCAGCGGTGATCGTCACTCCGAAGCCGCCTGTGGCAGAGTCCAAGGAGCCGTCGACACCGACGTCAGCACCGCCCGAAACGACACCAGGGACGCCAGCTCCAGCGCCAACTGCACCAGCCGCATCACCTGCAACAGCAGCAGCAGCAACAACAACATCGAGCATCGAGGCGGATGCCGTGTCGCTCGACGCCGGCGAGATCGGCCAGCCGCGGAGCGCCGACGAAGTCATCTGCAGTAGCATGGAGTCGTTCAAGACGATCTCGGAGCTGCCGCTGATCATCATGCTGCTCTTCCAGTGCTACCCGAACTTCATCGAGAGCTACATCCCGGTGCTCGTCCCGCTCATGATGTCGGCGTTGGCGCTGCGAGCGCCGGAGGGCGTGGAGAAGACGCATCCGTCCCGGTACGTGGACTTCCTGGACTGCCAAGTCAAGACGCTGTCGTTCGTGACATACCTGCTGCGCGGGTGCGCGAGCTTGATGCGGCCGTTCCAAGACTCGATCTGCGAGAGCACGGTGAAGCTGCTCATGGCGTGCCCGAAGGACGCGTTCGTGCTGCGCAAAGACATCTTTGTCGCGGCGCGCCACATCATCTCGACGGACTTTCGGCGCGGCTTCTACACGCAGCTGGAGGTGCTGATGGACGACGACGTGCTGGTCGGCAAGGGCCGCAGCAGCTACTACCAGATCCGCCCGCTCGCGTACTCGACGCTCGCGGATATGATCCACCACGTGCGCGACATGCTGACGCTCGCTCAAGTGAGCAAGATCGTGGACTTCTACGGCAAGCGCATCCACGACCCGACGCTGCCGATCTCGATCCAGACGACGTCGATCCGGCTGCTGCTGAATCTGGTGGACATCAGCGCGAAGAACGAGGAGTCGGACGGGTGGAAAGGCCGCAACGTGCTGTCACGGATCCTGTTGATCATCTCGACCAAGTTCGGCACCACGCTCGCGAATCTACCTGCTGCGCTGGCGACGGGACTCAAGAGTCCGAACCCGGACCGCGGTGAGCTGTTGGAAGGCGGCGCGATGGACAAGATCAGGCAGTCGGTGTTGCTACCGAAGGAGGTGGTCGTGCGGTCAGAATACGAGCAGCGACTCGATAGCTTGCTGCTGCCGGCGATGAAAGTGCAGCGCGCAGACGACGCGAGCATCGAGGAGGAGCCGAGCATCCGAGACATCAAGTCGCTGCTGCGGACGATGATCCTCGGCATCCGTGCAGTCATCTGGTGCACTGCGAACTACCGGAATCCGAACGCGAAGGATCTGAGCACGGCGGACGCAAGCTCCTCGGACGCGATGCTCAACCAAGGGCTGATGGGGGCGATGAATCCGTCGTCGTTGAACATGCACTCGATGGAGCTGGCGAACCCGTTGCGGTCGAGCGAGAGCAGCGGCGTAACACACTTGTACCCGCTGACCGACGACGAGCGTCTTCTGATCGCCAAGGTGCTTCAGAATGGGCTGCGATGTTTCATTCTGTACACGCTGTCGGACAACACGCTCGCCGAAGAGAAGCAGATGCTGGACCACTTTGCCGGAGCGTTCACGGTGCTCGAGGCGGCCGACTTCCGAGACCTCTTCATCTCGAACATGCAGCTTCTGTACGAGTGCATTCTCCAAGACCACGCGATTCTCACGATCCCACAGCACTTCCTCGCCAACTCGAACGTGAGCTGCTGGTTCGCAGAGATCCTGCTCAAGTTCCTGATCACTCAGATGGACGACTTGAGCGTGCAGGCAGAGGGCGACCTCCCAGACACCGATCGGGCGGCGAAGGTCATGTCGATCGAGCGCCTGCAGTTTGAGAAGATGCGCGAGGTAGTCAAGGTGCATCGCGCGTCGATCGTGCTGCGGCTGTTCAAGATCGTGTTCGGTTCCGTGACGCTGTTCAAGTCGAACGAGTCCGCGCTGTTCCCGTATCTGCGGACGATCATCGAGTCGTGTCTGAAAGAAGCAACCTTCACGAAGCACCCAGACAACTACCTCTTGCTGCTGCGCGCGCTCTTCCGGTCGATTTCTGGAGGCAAGTACGAGAATTTCTACAAAGAGGTGTTCCCGCTCCTGCCGGGCGTGTTGTCGGCGCTGATGCGCCTGCAGAAGCACATCGGGAAGCTGTCTATGCAAGAGGTGCTGCTTGAGCTGTGTCTCACGATCCCGGCGCGCTTGAGCTCGCTGCTGCAGTACCTGCCGTCGTTGATGAAGTCGGTGGTTCGAGCGATCTTGTCCCGCGGCGAGTTGGCGTACTTGGGTCTCCGGACGCTGGAGTTCTGGGTGGACAACCTGAACCCGGACTTCTTGTATCCGATCATGACATCGCAAGACCGCCTGCTCACTGAGATCATCGAGGCGCTCGATACGCACCTGATCCCGCCGCCGTACCCGTATGGCGAACTGGCGATGCGGATCCTGGGGAAGATCGGCGGTCGAAATCGTCAGTACATCATGGACCCGCTGAACCTGGAGTTCTCGGAGCACTACTTCACGGGCGTGACTTTTGCGTTCAAGTGGAGCGCGGAGGATTCGTCCGAGTCGTTCTCGATGCGGATGGACACGCTGATTCAGCGCGCGACGAGGGTGCTTCGCGGCTACATGAGGAAGATGGAGAACGAGTGGGTGCACATCGGCAAGGTGGATTCGAGACTCGTGGATGTGGACGAGTACGAAGAAGGCGAGTCGTCTGGCCCGTCGTTCTTGCTGGAAAAAGACGAGAAGACGCTGGAGCTGGAGGCGAAGACGATGGAGAAGATCCGCAAGTCTATCCTCCAGCACAAGCGCAGTGCGTTCACGTTCGTTTCGCGCGCAGCAGTGATCTCGATGGAGCTGAACCAGAAGACCGGGTACGTTCAAAGCACAGGAACCGCAGACGGTGAAGGCGAGGCTCCTCGAGCATCCGACGAGACGGTTGGCGAAGATTCTGCCGGCTCGGACCCGAGCCCTCCGATGAAGCGAATCGTCGCGCTAGCAGCTCAGCGCCGTATCCGCAAAGAGCTGCTGGCCATCCTGTTTGAAACGATGGTCGACATCGACTTCGGGACAGAAGCTGCGACGCTGGTGGAAGCGATCTCGGTGCACTACACGAACCTCGCGCTCGCGAACTGTGTAAGATCAAGCGCAAACTTCGCCGAGCTTGCCTCGCTGCATCCGTCCACGCTGTTTCCCGGCACGCGCGGGTTGTCTCCCGGTCGACACCTGGCAACAACGAACCGCATCGAGACGCTACGACACGCAGCGTACGGCGTGCCCGAAATCAGGGATGACGACGTCTCGAACGAGATCGAGATGTTTCATCAGTCGATTCTGGAAGCCATCAGCTCTTCGGACGCGTCGGTGGTCGAGCAAGGCAAGAGGGCTCTCCAGTGGGTCATTGACGCTGTTTCGAAGCGACAGGAGGCTGGGAAGCTCGCAGTATACAGCGGCGGCGGTGTACTCAACAGTATGTGTGAAGTGTTCTCGCACGCCTGTTACGACAAGAGCAGCTGGCGGAAGAAGCTTGGCGGCACGATCGGTCTCGAGTTTCTTGTGCAGGCTCTGGAGCCGCAGTGGTGCCACGAGAACCAGCTCACGATCGTGAAGGCGCTTTTCTTCGTCCTCTCGGACCACCCAGCTGAAGTCAGCGTGACTGTGAGCGCTGAGGCTGGCGATGCGCTACTTCTCGCAGTTCGGAAAGCGTGGACGGTGAAGTCTGGGTACGCTGATGAGCCTTTGGGAGGCATCGTGAAGGAGAATTTCCTCTCCTGCGTCGCGTTCCAAGACACAGAGCTGTTCCAGATGTTCGTCGTGGAGTTCATGAGCCCGAAGTCACCGACGCGCAAGTACGCGAAGGAGGCGATCTCGCTCTTTGCGTCGCTGTCCGAGTCGACGCCCTCCACGCTTCTCACCCCGTACCACCAGCTGCTGACGAAGCAGATCACAGGTTGCAACATCCGCATGCTACCCAGCAGCACGCGGATAGGTTACGTGGACGCGATGGCGTACGGCCTCGCGCTCGACCCTCCGATAACGTCGCTGACGAAGGAGCTGATGTTCTTCTTGCAAGAAGTGTGGAGGCTCATCTCGGAAGAGGCAGCAGTGACAGGATCGAGTCGAGGCGATGGAGCATCTTCGGAAAGTCCGTCTTCGAGCGGGGCGAACCCGGGCCTTCCCAGCTCGGGAGGCGCTGCGTCTGCGCAAGAGTACCCGTTCGGGCTGTCGCACGGATGCGAGTTGCGGATCGCTGCAGTGAAGCTCTTCCGCGCTGCGTTCCTACTGGCACCGGACGAGATCAACCAGCATCAAGAAGCTCGCAACCGCTTCGTCGGCGTGTTCTTCCGGTACCTCACCGGACACCCTCCGGAGTTGGTGTCGTGCGCGCAGCAAGCTCTCACCGACGTGATCCAGCTGAACAAGCAGAACAAGGACCAGTTGCTGCCGAAAGAGCTGCTCCAGCAGTGTCTGCGCCCCGTGCTGCTGAATCTGGCAGACTACCGGAAGCTGAACCTGCCGTTGCTCGAAGGACTCTCTCGGCTGCTCACGCTGCTGAGTAGCTGCTTCAATGTGACGCTGGGGGAGAAGCTGCTGGAGCACCTGAAGCAGTGGCGCGAACCTGATCGGATCGCCAAGGCTGGCATCTGGAAACGAGGCGAAGAGCCGGCCGTCGCCGCTGCGATCGTCGATCTCTTCCACTTGCTGCCACCGAGCGATTCATTCCTCGAGGCATTGATCACGTGCGTGGTGGAGCTTGAGGCTGTTCTGCCCAAGTACGGAAGCTACGGGAAGATGAGCTCGCCGTACCGCATCCCGCTGACCAAGTTCCTGAACCGGTATGCGTCGCAAACAGTGGCATACTTCCTGAAGCGGGAGCATTTGATCGAGGCGAGGTACTCGTCACTCTTCCAGCAGCTGATCAAGTTGCCCGAGGCCGCTCCGCTGCGAGCTATCATCACTGGCGAAGGCGGCGCGGAAGCGCTTGTCGCCGCGACGTTCATCGCTGCGTCGAAGGTGAACACGTCAGGATTCAGCAGCGACACGACGAAGGCATCCGACGCCTCCGACGACTTGAAGATGCAAGCTCAGATCCAAGTGAACGCGCAGAAAGCTGCGGCGCAAGCGGTCGCTAGCGCGCAAGCGCAGGGTCTGACAGCGACAGTGGCAGAGGCGAGAGGAATGCAGGCGCGAGCCGCGTACGTCGCGAAAGCCCAAGCGCAAGTGAACGCGCAACAGGCTCTCAAGGTGCAGTCTCAGGTCCAGATCCAGGCGAACGCGCAGAAGCTGCATGCCCAGACGCTCGCTGCTGCTCAAGCCCAGGGACTGTCGCTCGTTCAAGCTCAGGCGAAGGCGCAGTTTGCCAGCAAGGATTACATCGCGAAGGCGCAGAGTCAGGTGTCGTCAGCGGCACTCCAGAGCCCGTTGCCGAGCCCTGTGATTAGCCCGCTCGTTTCGCAGCAGCAAGCCCAGCAGCTGCATGCCCAGATCCAAGTGAACGCCCAGAAGGTGCACGCGCAAGCTCTCGCTGCCGCGCAAGCGCAGGGGTTGAAGCCCATTCAAGCGCAGGAGAAGGCGAAGCAAGCGCAAGCGACGTACGTCCAACGAGCGAAAGCGCAAGCCCAAGCGAAGATGGCTCGAGCTCAGAGTCAAGGCTTGTCGCCGTCGCTGATCGCAGGAAGCGGCACGAACAGTCCAAGTGGGTTCACGTCCAAAGCGCAGCAAGAGGCGTTGGTGCTTCACTACCAGGGACTCCGGCTCGTCCGCACGATCAGCAAGCTGCATCCGAGCTGGCTGGCGTCTCAGTCTGTCGTGATCGATTGTCTGAGGAAGCTGTGGCGCTCGCCTGCTCGCGTGCAGCGGTTGGTGGCGCAAGACCGGCTGCCGATCAAGTTCCACCTCGAGTCGAAGTTGATGATCAAGTGCATGATCACGTACTGCCGAGCTAAGCCGGACGATGCCCAGGTGCTGCTGGATATGATGAACGTGTTCCTACAGCGCACTTCGTTCGACTTCAGCTTCCTCCAGAACTTTTACCGGGACGAGGTGGCTGTCGCCTACAGCCCTGCAAACAAGCGCAACATCGTCCGGCTGTTCTTGCGCATGCTTCGCGAGCCCGGCGCGTCGGAGGAGCTGAAGGTGCTCGTGATCCAGCTTCTCGTGATGCCGGTTCTTACGACCTCGTTCGAAGACCCAGCGATCAACAACGTCGACGTGATGGATCCGGACACGGTGATGTGGATGCTCCGGGAGATCCTTGCGAACAAAGACCTGCCATCGGACTCGGTGCAGGGACTTCGGATCGAGCTGCTCAAGCTGGGGACGCTGCTCATTCAGCACATGAGCAAGTACGTGACGGACTACCGGAAGGAGGTTATTAAGTTTGCGTGGAACCATCTGAAGGCCCCGGATCTGACGTCCAAGCTCTGGGCGTACGTGAACGTGTGCCGGTTCATTTCGGTCTACGACACGCCGCCGAAGATTGTGCTGCAAGTGTATGTGGCGCTGCTGCGAACGCACGACATGGACTCGAGGTTCTTGGTGCGCAAGGCGTTCGACATTTTGCTGCCTGCGCTGCCTAGCCGGCTGCCGTCGAACGAGTTTATCAAGGCGATCAAGTGGACGAAGAAGATCGCGTACGAGGAAGGACACATTCTCGGGCAGCTTGTGCACATCTGGTTCCTGATTGTGCGCCACCCGGCGCTCTTCTACCCGTTCAGAGGGCAGTTCGTGCCGCTGATGGTGAACTCGCTGAACCGACTGGCCATTCCTCCGAGCAGCACGCCTGACAACCGCCGTCTCGCAGTGAACATTGTCGACCTCGTCATTGCTTGGGAGCAGACTCGTCAAGAGCGGCTGAAGCTGCGATCCGAGGACACTCGTTCGAACAAGAGCGCTACCGCGAATGAATTGAAGCGTCCGAACCCCTCGACTTTGGATGCAGCAGCGTCGACCAGCGACGATGAATCTGCGCAGAAGAAGCGCAAAGTGGAGACCGACAACGGCGTTGTTGCCGCGGATGTGACAGGTTCAGATACGACAGAGGCTGGTGGTGCAGCTGCCACGGAGGCGCCGGGCACAGACTCACTGATGCCGAGCGTGACGGCATCAGCTGGTGATTCTGCGAGCACCGAGACCGCAGCAGACGCGGCAATGACGTCAGTGACGGAGGCGGCACGCGTCGGGAACGCTGAAGACGACTTCGAGCTGAGCGCAGCCATGGTGGATCTGGTGATCAACTTTGCGTTCCGCTTCGCGCTGGCGTCGGCCGACAAGCAGGAGACGAGCAGGCTCTCGAAGACGTGCGGAGAGCTGTTTGATAAGGCTCTGCGGTTGTGGCCATCCGCGGCGATCCGCTTCTCGTACTTCGACAAGCTTATTGCGGTGACAGCAGAAGCCGTGATCCGACAGCAGCAGCAAGCACAGCTGATAGCGAAGCAGAGCGACGATGGTGCCGCTACGTCGATTGGGGGCCAGCAGGCTGCTTCGTCAGCTCCTGCGCCGCCGCAGGGAATGCCGATGTTCTTTTCTGTCCCGAAAGGAGCACCGCTGTCGTCTCTGGCGATCCTGGACGCAGTACTCGGGATCTTGAACTCTCTTGTCGCAGAGGAGGTTGTCACCAAGTCTGATCGGCCGATCCCATACGTGATCCAGTACGCTCCTCGAATCATGAAGCTTCTGGAGCCGTGCTTCGACCGACACAACCCCGACATCCAGTCCAGTCTCGCCAGCTTCCTGCGGCGCATTGCTGAGGTGCGTGCGTGCATGGGGCCAGTGCTGCGTCAGAGTTGATGGGACTAACGATTGTATGCATGTGTGAACAGCTCTACCCTCCGACACGCGCGCCTCAGCAGCTGGTTGTGTGCAAGTTCTACCCTTGGCTACGCGAGATCATCACCGAGCGGCTGCTGAATGCATCGGTGGTTCAGCTGGAGCTGACGTCGTCATCATCTGCGAACTCTGGGGCGAAAGCGAAGGCGAAAGCAACTTCAGCGCTGAAAGCGGACGCCAAGGGGAACGCTGCAGCGGGGACGTCAAGTCCAGTCGTACAGCCCGCGAACGCCGCCGCTCAGAGCGCTACGAAGCGTCCGAAACTCTCGGGTGCTGTGAGCTCTGCGGTTGCGAACAATCGGACGTTGACAGGCAACGTGCCAGGAGCTCCGGGGTCCGGATCGAGCACGCCCGGCGAGTTCTCGCTCCGACTCCTGAATGCGCTTGGAGATGTCATTCCAGAGTTCGTGGACCACTTCACGCCCGCGCTGCTCAAGCTGACGCAAGGGCTGACTCGGGAACACCTCCTGCAGTCGAGTTCAGCGAATGGGGGCGGATCAGGGAAACTCGCTGGCCAAGGAAGCTCCGGCAGCGCGGATAGCAGCGTGTCCAACGTTGACTCGTTCGGACGGAACCGCGTCATGGCGACTCCTGCGCTCGCGATCGTGGACGAGTGGCACCAGATGCAAACGGGACGCTCGAATCTCTCGATCAACAACGTCGTTCGGCACGCAAGGAAACGGGAGCTGCGCGACGAGAAGCAGAAGAAGAAGATCGGAGCGACTTCGATCCACGGCAACGGAGTCAGTGGCGACAGCACGCTGAAAGAGACTGGTTCGATGAGCGGTGGTATGAGCAATCAGAAGAGTGCGATGCTGCTGAACAAGAAGAAGCTCCTCGCGGGCGGTGCAGGCACGCAGAAGAAGACGTCGATCGAGCTCTTGATCGTGTGCTACGGCTTGCTGTCCAAGTGCTCGTTCAGCTCGGTTGACCACCGGCGCCTGTACACGAATCTGCTCGTGCACTGCCTTGAGAGCTCGTGGAACATCCCGCTGCTGCTGCAGGTCACGCAGATTGTCGGCCATCTGATCGCGACCGACCCGCGGCAGTTGCTGACAGCGAAAGACAAGATGACGATGCTCAGCAAGATGGGCTCGTTCGACCGTCTGAACGAGATCTCGGCCATCCCGCTGAACGAGGAGTACTACAACCTCATCCTGAAGCTGTGCGACCCGAGTGACACGAAGAACTCGTACCTGCACATCTGCCCGAGCTCGCAGAGCCAGACAACGAACAGCCACTTCTTGGCGGGGCTGCTCGCTCCCGACTCGGCGATCCGCGAGCAGTTCTTCCAGTACTTTTTGGCGGTCGCGGGGAAGGGACCGGTCGAGCGCTTGCAGACGATTTTCCGCCAGGACTGGCAAGCGTGCGGCACGCGCTACTGGCCCGTGATTGCAATTGAAATGCTGCTCTTGGCTGTGCGTCCAGATGCGGAGCCGCGGCTGAGTGAGCCGCTGATCTGCGCGCCGCCTGGAGGGAACGGAAGCCAGGACGTGATGATGCTCTCAAACGATCAAGCGGAGCTTCTGGCGCAGTTCAAGTCGGTGCGGTCGTCGGACTTGATCGAGTCTCTGCGCGACCTGGTGCACATCGACCTCGACCTGGCGAAGGAGTTGTGGGTGAACCTGTTCGTGGCGACGTGGGGCGTGCTGAAGCAGCAGGACCAAGCCCAGATGACGTCGAGTCTGATCAAGACGCTAGCGTCCAAGTTCAACAAGCGCGACCTCAACATCCCGCTGTCGGTGGCGACGTGGCGGATCAACACAGTGCAAACGCTGATGAAGGGGATCGTGAGTGTGAGCCCGAAGACGCCGATGCTGACGCCGGAGCTGGTGCTCCACCTTGCTTCCGCGCACGACGTGTGGGCGCACGCGGCTCGGATCTGCGAGTACCAGGTGGAGAACGCAGCGCTGAGTGTCGAGACGCGTCTTCGTTGGATCGAAGCTTTGAGCTCCATCTACAAGGAGCTGAACGAGGACGACCTGCGCATCGGACTTAGTCTCGAGAACATCGCTCACCCCGAGACGAGGAGCGCGCTGACGCTGGAGGCGCTTGGGTGCGTCCACGAGGCGCAAGAAGAGTACTTCAAAGCGCTGTCGAAGACGCAGAGCGGCCGCGTGAGCGTGGACGACGTCAATCTGTTCGAGCTGCGTCTGTGGGAAGAGCGCTGGGTCGGCTGCGCCAAGCAGCTGTGCCAGTGGCAGCTGATGAGCGACTTTGCCAAGTCGACGCAGAACCAAGACCTCGTGCTGGACTGTGCGTGGAAGCGCGGCGACTGGAACTCGGCGAAGCAGTTGCTGTCGTCGCCGTCGATGCAGTCCGCGGCGGATCTCGGGTGTCCCCAGACGCGTCTCCAGCGGCTCTACATCGCCATTCTGGACGGCGAGAAGCGCGCGACGATCGACAACTTGACGGCGCAGACGTCCGAACTCGCGCTGCACCAATGGCAGGGGTTGCCGCGCGTGCTGTCGCGCACGCATGTGCCGCTGATGCACCTGTTCCACAAGTTTGTCGAGGTGAAGGAGTCGATCCAGATGATGACGGACATCAAGCAAGCGAGTCAGATGCATGCGCTGCCGAACCTCAAGCCGTCGATCAACACGTGGAGAGAGCGCCTGCCGAACAAGTGGGAGCCGATCCTGCTGTGGGACGACATTTTGACATGGCGCTCGCACATGTTCCAGGTCGTGAAGAGCACGTTCTCCTGGAGCGACGCGCAGATGCTGGCGAGCATGCACGACAATCCGTGGTCCGTGATCAAGCTGGCGCACACAGCGAGGAAGCAGCACCTTCCGGACGTGTGTCTGGGAGCGCTGTCGAAGCTGTATTCAGTGCCGGCGATGGACGTCCAGGACGCATTCTCGAAGCTGCGGGAGCAAGTGAGCATCTGCCACGAGAGCTCGGCCGAGTACAATGGAGGCCTGAGCATCCTGAACAACACGAACCTGGACTACTTCACGCTCCGACAGAAGGCGGAGATGTTCCGCTTGAAGGGACTCTTCCTCGAGGCGATGGGGAAGCTGCCGGAGGCGAATCAGACGTTCTCGCACTGCCTGCAGATCTGTGACAGCTACGGCAAGGGATGGTTGTCGTGGGGACACTACTGCTACAGGCTCTTCGTGGAGCGAAAGGATTTGTCGTTCGCGTCACAGACGATCGCTTGCTACCTGCAAGCGATCCACCACCGGTGCAACTCGGCGAGGCTGATGATCGCGCGCGTGCTGTGGCTTTTGAACATGGACGACCAGCACGGCGTGCTTATCCAAGCGTTCGAGACCCACGGCAAGCAGCTTCCGATCTGGATCTGGATCATCTGGATCCCGCAGCTACTCATGGCGCTCGGCCGTCCCGAAGCTCCTCAGGTGCGTGTTGTGTGTATTTGTGTGTGGCATTGAACCTCGCATCTCACTTACGTCGCGATGTGTTTGTGCGTTGGATGAATGCGTAGATCCGTGGTCTGCTGCGAGGCTTGTCCGCGAAGTTCCCGCAGGCACTGTACTACACCATGCGGGCGTTCTTCTTGGAGAACCGGGACAACGCGATGGTTGCGAACGCAGAGAGTGCTGCTCCTCGGCAAGCGTCTACTCCGCCGACACCATCTTCAGCAACAGCAACAACAGCGACAGCGGCAGCGGGAGCAGCAGCAGCGACAACAGCAAGCTCGACCCAATCGACGGCGTTGGCTGGTGCTGACGCTCAGGGAAACATGCTGTACTACCGCACGAAGTCTGGTCACGTAGTCGCGATTCCGTCGAGTCTGACGGGACCGCAGCTCCAGGAAGTTCCTGGAATCGTCGGTCCTGGCCGTCCGACACCGGCGGCGTTCGGCGTGGCGCCGAGCGCGGTGCTGTCACTCGAGAGCTGGAAGGCGAAGGTCGCGACTCCCGCAGACGCACCGAAAGCGGAGGTCGGACCGGTGCAGTACACGGAGGATCTGCTCAACTTCCTGCGTCGGTCGCACGACTCGCTCACGTTCGAGATGGAGTGCATGCTGGAAGAGATGATCACTCGCTTCCGCCCCGAGCCGGAGGAGGAGCTGCTGACAGCGGTTCACGCGCTGCTGCTCAAGTGCTACCAGTTGCCTCGGCTGACGAAAACGGAGCTCGTTCCCAAGATGCTGCGCGCTGCGCTGGCGCGCGTGTGCCGCAAGCTGTTCGTGCTGCTGCCGCACCAGAAGAACGAGAAGCACGTCAAGTTCGTGGAGGAGTTCAAGGAAGCGTTCGAGCGCGACTTCAACCCGTCGGGCGACGAAGACGGAGCTAGGTAGGTTCCGCGCGCTGATGTCAAGTGTGTGTGTATGTGTTTGCTCTGGTTTGTGCTAACGATGCGTTCTTTGAACAGCGTTGCGATGATGGAAGTGGACGGTGAAGAGCGGGAGGTGACGCTGTGTGTGATCATGAACCGCCTGAAGCACTGGAAGAACTTGTTGCAGCTTCGCGTGAAGAAGATCGGGAAGCGGAACGCCGGGAAATTGTACTTGGAGCACTGCAGTCGCCACCTGGTGGAGCTGAGCAGCTCAAACATGGAGGTTCCCGGTCAGTACATCTCCGACAGCGAGCCGATCAAGGACCTCCACGCGCGCGTGGTCCACTTCGAGAGCACAGTGGACATCCTACTGCGCAACGGCTTCACGCAGCGGCGAGTGGCGATCGGCGGTAGCGACGGACGGACGTACTACTTCCTGGTCCAGTACGCGATGACGCACATCACACGCACAGACGAGCGCATGATGCAGATGTATCTCCTGCTGAACCGCCTGCTTCTCCGCCAGAAGGAGACGCGCAAGCGGAACACGGTGTTCCACATCCCGAAGATCATCCCGCTGACGCCGCGCGTTCGCTTGATGGAGGACAACCGCGACTTTGTGACGCTAGGAGAGGTATGTGTGTGTGCGCGCGTGTCATGTGTGTTGTACCAGCAGACTGAACGGACCTGCTCGCTCTGCAACCCACCAGATCTACGAGCAGGACTGCATGGTCGAAGACAAGGACCCGGACTTCCCAGTCGAGCTGTACCGCGAGCGGGTGTGCGAGGCGTATGCTGCAGCTGTGAACGACACGACTCAGCAGGAGGACGAACGCATCGCCCAAGCGAAAGCAGCGGCATTCAAGGAGATCTGCGACTCGCACGTCCCGGAGACGCTGCTGTCCAAGTACGTCCACGGGATCTCGGCCAACAGCGACTCGTTTTTCCAGTTCCGCAACGAGTTCACGAAGCACCTGGCGCTCTCATCGTTCCTGTCGTACGCGCTCTTCGTCGGCGACCGCGCGCCGCACCGGATTCTCTTCTCGCGCCGCACTGGTCGTGTTGTGAGGTGCGTGCAGTTCGATGATCTTCTGCTGGCTGTTGACGACGTGTGACTTTGACGCTCGCTCACTTGCTTGACGCATGCAGTACGGAGATGCGTCCGGGATACGCGAGCAGCGGGATCCTCGAAGCGCCGTCGTCGATGCCGTTCCGGCTGACGCGCAACCTGCACAACTTCGTCACGCGACCAGGCGTGCAGGGTCCGTTCAGCATCGTCATGTCCGCGACTGCCGAGGCGCTGGTGAGCGAGGAGGGGATTCTGAGCAACCAGCTCTGCCTGTTCTTCCGCGACGACTTGCTGTCGTGGCACGCGTCCAAGACGCGCATGGCGGGCGAGGCGCAAGTGCACACGCAGTCGCCGGCGCAGCGGCGGCTCGAGAGCCAAATCCACCAGCGCGTGGAGGCGAACGTGAGTCTCGTGATGGAGCGCATCCGGGGCGTGTCGCTCAAGAAGGAGCAAGAGAGCCAGCGAGGCAAGAGCGTGCGGGAGCTGCTGGAGATCGCCACCAGCCCGGAGCGCCAGCGGGAGATGTACCCGACGTGGTCTCCGTGGCTTTAGAGAACGATGCTAGCAAGCATTGTACATACATGAACGAGTGTTGTGAAGGATGCACACGCATGATCGGACTGGCGAGACTTGCAAGTATGGGAGGAGCGATTGGACAAGCGAGGATGACGGTAAACGCCGACGATGACACCGATGTACTGAGGCGGGTTACAGGAAGAGAAGGTGGTGGGGGGTGTTGTACGCTCAGTGGTGCTGTCGAGTAGACTAGAACTGCTGCAGCAGACGTCCTCTTCACTGCTCGGCCGCGCCTCAGTTGTCCTTCTCCAAGCGCTTCGACTTGCATGTCTTCACCCAGGAACGCCTTCCATCACATGACCCTCCGCGATCTTCTCTGCGACGCGCTTGAGCGACGAGTACGAGAACGCCAGCAGCGTCGTCAGGAGCAGCAGGGCGAGCGCCAAGTCGCTTGTCGTCGGCCGGAACAGCCACGTCGAGAGCATCGACGTGAGCGAGAGTGCGCCGACGTACCCGACCATATCGGAGAAGTGGATCATCCCGCGCACGAAGCCCGGCCACCGAGTCGACAGCAGGTTGAGCGAGTAGAGCTGCTCCTGGAGGCTCACGCGGAAGACCATGTCCGAGAGCCCGAGGAACACCAGGTGCGGCACCGTCCACATGAAGCCGAATTCCGAGTGCGCCTTGTTGCACGTCATCTGCGGCTGCGCCACGATCACCTTCGTGCGCCGGTAGAGCTCCACGACGCTCGAGAGGAAGATCCCGACGAGAGACAAGCAGATCCCGATCGAGAGACGCCGAGACGGCGAGATCGACGTGACGCGGTACTCGCGTGTGGATGCACCGTGCGGCGCCTGCTTCCTCCCGAACCGCGTCGTGTTCGAGATCGGGATCAGCAGCAGCGACACCAGACTGACGAACGCGCCGAGTGTGTTCGGGTCGAACCGAGCGTCGGCACCGGGAATGTCGAGCCGCGTCTGGCAGATCTGCACGACCAGAGTCGTGTACAGCTGCGCGCGGAGAAACGCCGAGAGCGACGACATGCACACGAAGAACAGGAGCAGCAGTGCGCTCTCGAGCTGCACCAGCGGAACTCCGAGGCTCCGGCACTTGCGCGACAGCCGCCCGCTCGCGCTGAGTTGGACCTTCCCGATCGACATGGCCGCGTGCCATCCGAGAAAGATCATCAGGAACGCCGCCAGGCGCGTGTTGAACGACGCGTCCAAGAGCATCCCGAAGAACGCGATGCACATGCCCACGAACGTCACCAGCAGCGCCATCAAGCAGACGCAGCCGACGACCGCGCAGCTGAACACGCGCAGCACAGCTCGCCACGTGAACGCGCCTTGCAGCTTCTCGTGCAGCTCCAGCTTCCGCTCGAGTAAACTGCGAGCTCGCGGCTGGAAGTGGGTCCGGGACTGGAAGAGGAAGACGATGAGCGTCGCGAGCAGCAGCAGCGACGAGAACAGCATGCAGAGGAACCCCCTGCGACCAACGAGCGACCGCTTGGACGACCCGAGAGGCACCTCGACGTCCACGAGCAGGAAGAAGAACAGCTGCACGCACGACGAGCCTGCGAGTGTGGCGCCAAAGCACCGCGAGAAGTACTTGTGGATCGCCATCTTCTTCGCTGCGCAGAGTCGACGCACAGCTTCTTCGTCTTCGCTGCTAAGTCGCTCTTGTTCGCACTTGTTCGACACGTCGGCGTCGTCGCCCGAGTGCAGCAGCTGAAGTGGTGACTCAGACTGGCTCGGATTCAGGCACCGGCGGTCGTTCGAGCGAGCGTACTTCTCAGCGCCGAGCACGACGCAGTTCGGTGCGATGATCCCGTGGGCGAGACACGCGCCAGGCAGTCCCAGCGAGAGCAGCACGGCAGACAGCGTGGACACGGCTCGGAACGCCGCGAGGTGCAGCAGCACAACCGACGCCATCCACAGCACCGCGGCACGGCGAAGCAGCACCACGCGGTCGTGCACCAGGTCTCCGATCCAGCCGCCCGTGAAGCTGAGCAGCCCGACGATCGCCCAGCACACGAGCAAGAACACACCGAACGGCACCGTGTCGAGCCGGAAAAGCCGACGCATCTCGAGACTGAAGTTGAAGAGCCCGCAGTGCAGCGCGGCGGTGCTCGTGAACGCCAGCGCGTACACCATGAGCGTGTTCATGCGGTACAGGACAGTCCGGCGGCTGTCCGGAGCCTCGAACTGGGGCAAGAGCATGCTGCTCTTCTGCGCTTCGTGCAGCTTCTTGGATTCCATCGCCGTGAGCTCTCCGTGCATCGCGATCTTGTGCTCCAAGCTCTTCTCACGAGCTTCGTCGTCGTCGATCTCGAGAAACGGAACTGGTCGACGCTGCTGGCGCTTCTTGGCAACCAGTTTGTCGTTGTCGAGTGGGAAGAGAGCGTCCAGTTTGCCTTCTCTGCTGTGGAGCCGCAGGTGCTGCTTACCGCTCTTCTTATGTCGCTGGGCGATCGGCAGCGACACTGGCACAGGCGCCGCACGCCGCACCGGCAGTCGCGCTTTCAGCGCTTCGTCGTTCGAGAAGCCGGCGAGGGAGAGCAGCTTGGGTTTCTTGCTGTTCTCCTGCAGCGCAGCGGCGTCGCCCTCTTGCTGCCCGTCAGTGCACCAGAAGCGTCGGCTCGCTGCATCCACACTACTGTCCTCCTCGTCATTGTCGCCATCGTCGTCGCCGATGTCGCCGCCATCGGAGGACGCGCCGATCGTGGAGCGGAATGTCCACGTCTCCTGCGCGCTGCTGTGCAGCGACTCTCGGTCCGCGCTGCTGCTGCTGCTGCAGTAGGAAGCGGTGCTGGCGCGCGCGTCGTCGGCGCTCGCGTCCATCGGTGCTCGTGCGCTCCGCGTGCCGTGCGCGCGGGCCGTCGTCGCTCAGGGGTTGCTGCTGCTGCTGCGCGCCAGCCAGTGCTGCTGCTAGCTGCTGCAGCTCCGCAGCCGCTCCGACACTCGCTCTCTTCTTCCTCAAGTCTTGCTTGCTTGCTGCTCATGCTCATGCGAAGGCGAAGACGCTATTTTTTTCCATGCAACGGAAGGTTCCCTGGAAAATGTGTGACGTGTGAGTGGTTGTCTGTGACGTGTGAGCAGACGCCCGACGGTTACTATCGGTTGAGAGGTGTTCAGTTCAGCACCAGAACCTCCCACGCGCATGGTGACGGTGACGACGCCGACGGCGGTGACGCGCTGAGCGCTACTGCAGCTGATGAAATGGATGGAACAGCGGTCGATGCACTTGACGCGACGGTCGGCGGCAGGAAGCACGTGCGTGACAGCCGGTCGAAGAGCGCGAAGCGGTTCAAGTCGCACTTGCCGAAGCGCAATGCCACGGCGCGCACGCTCTTGCGCACTGTCATGCCCGGCGGCAGCACACTGTAGCGCAGCGACGCCACACAAAAAGAGTGAGCATCGTGACTCCGCACACACATAGATGCCAAGCGACATACCCGAGTCGGTGCGTGGCTTCAAAGCTGAACCACGAAGCGCCCGCTGATGACGCGGAGGCGGAGGTGCCGGACGATGCAGGCTGCGCGAACGGCGCGAGCAGCGTGAGGTCGAAGCTCGTGCGCGTCGAGCGGTTCGCGATGACGAGACACAGGGTTACGACCTCGCCTACCGCCACCTGCTGCGGCAGCGTCGCGAGGCTCAGGCTCAGCGCGCGCTGGGCGTCCAATCGCACCGTGCGCATGGCTGCTGCTGCGCCGCTACTACTGGTGCTGCTGCTTGCAGTCTCCACCACTAGCGATGTGAACGCCGACGCCGGCAGCAGCGAAGAGCCCGACAGCAGCGGGTGCTGCGGCGCCACTGCAGACGTTACTCTGCTCTGAAGCTGTGGCGACCAAATGATCGTGTGGTGCTCCGTGATCGGAGGCGCCAAGCGATCGCCACCGGGGCT
The DNA here is from genome assembly GCA_023333695.1 of Globisporangium yorkense. Classification (NCBI taxonomy): domain Eukaryota; phylum Oomycota; class Peronosporomycetes; order Pythiales; family Pythiaceae; genus Globisporangium; species Globisporangium yorkense. The sequence goes on from JAASFH010000201.1 coordinate 18,438, forward strand.
GCTCGCCTCCCACGAGAGCGTGAGCAGCGTCTGGTGCGTTTGGGCGGCGCCAACCCTCTTGGAAGATCGAGCAGCAGCAGCAGCACTGCTGTTGGCATCGGGAATAGAGGTGGCGAGGACGCTGCTGCTGCTCTTGCGGCGCTTCGTGACGCCATCCGACGCGGATGACGCAGCCCCGCGGTCGTTCCTGCTCATGGATGCCGCGCGTTCCTGCTCTCCACTGCCTCCATACTCGTCGCCGTCCTCCTCTCCCGCCGCCACGTGCCCTTGAAGTCCATCGACAGCTTCGAGCACGAAGAGGAAGTTGAACTGCTCGACACCACGAAGGACCACTGGAAGCTGCCCATGCGCGTCGCTCACGACGCGGAACTGGCGCGTCGGTCGGCCGCGGCGCGAAGTCGCCTGCGCTCTCTGCTGCTGTCGGCTGCTCCGGATCCTCGCTGTCCTGTCCTCACTACTAGAACTGCTACTGCTGCTCTCAGCAGCAGTCATCGAGTACGACTCGCTCAGGTGCAGCTGGAGGTCGAGCAGCTTGAGCTCCAGGCTCGGGTCGGTGTTCGCGGCTCTCGCGACGATGCACACGCGCTCGCCGCCCATGTAGCGCGTCTCGGCGCGCAGCTGCAGCGGTTTGCTGACGCGGATCTCGCGCTCCAGCGAGCGCACAAGTGGCTCAGCGGCTGCGGGCTCCTCGCGGATCAGGCGCAGCACGAGGTCGTGCTGCAGCGGGTTCGCGAGGCGGAGCGTCGGCTCCAGCGGCTCACGGGCGAGCTGCAGCGCTCCCCCACCGCCGTCATCGCTGCTTGTGGGCGGTGTGACGCGCACGCGCAGCAGCAGCGGCCGTCCCCAGAACTCACTACGCACACGCACGAGCACGTCGCAGCGCAGCGTCAGCTTGCGCGCGTCCGCTGTGATCGTCAGTCGCGCGTCCTGGCGGAAGAGTGGCGGCGCGTGCGGCGGCGCGTCCGCGTCCGCTATGCACACATCTACGCGCGCGCCGTCGCAGAGCGCGCGCCAGCGCTGGCGGAGAGCGGGCAGCGCGTCGGGGAGAACGTCCGGCACGTGCGCGTCGATGAAGAGCTCTGCGCTCTCGCCTGAAGCACGAGCGAGCAGGAGGGTGAGACGGCCATGCTGCTGCACTTCCTTGCACTGAGGGACGCGATAACGCACCGTGGAAGAATGTGGAGGCCCGCAGCCGCAGCTGGAGCTGCGCGCGCGCCCACTCGTCACGCCACGAGCGCATGCTTAGGAGGTCTGAAGGCTGCTCGAGTGATAGTGTAGAAATTGAGGGAAATCGATCTTGGGAACTTCCAGGCTCGAAGCTCCAGGACAACCTAGCGTTCGTGCTCGTGCTCGTGCTCACGGAAGCCCTTGGCCATGCAGACGCGCACAACATCCGAAGTGGCTCTCTCTTTCTCTTACACGATCGACCTTTTATAACGAGAAGCGCACGGAACGCCGCGGGGCTGCGCCGTTCAAGTGCGCTCTCTGCTTCTTCTTCCTACGCTCCACACTCTCTCTCATCATCGTCGTCGTCGGAGGTGGGCGCTGGTACCGAACACCGCTGCTGTTGCTGCCTACAAAAAGTAATCCGGCGCCGGCTTCTTCGCGGGAACGCCGCGCGCGTCCTGCGGCGCTGCGTCGAAGATCTGTCACCAACGGCAAAAGAGTGAGTCTTGCTGTGCTCGCGAGCGTGACGCCACCACCACCACACACGAACGCGTACCTTGAATCGCTGCTCCAAGTTCTCATCCAGCTCCAGGATCGCCGCCACGTTGCCGCATCGGTAGCAGTAGTTCGGCGCGGACCAGACCGTCACGAGCGCGTTGTTGAACATCGACTTGTGGCCCTCCATCACTAACTGGTGTGCTCTACAGATCAGCTGAATGTCGTTCGTTTGGTTGAACTGCAGGCGCGACGCACACATGTCAGGTCTCTCTCTTTATGGGAGCGCTTCCGACCACATCACGAGTAAGAGAGAGAGACACACATACCTTCTCGACGACATCGCCGCCGAAGAGGTACCCGGCACCACGCGGACTGAGCCCCCAGCCATCAATGTCTGCCACACGAAGCCGCCCGCGTCAGCTTTGTACATACCACTCCCAACGCATCCAGTGTTGCAGTGGGCAAGCGCACCTTCCGGGTCCGACCACATGAGGTCACACATGGCGCCGTCGTGCGGCACCTCCTGCTTTCGGTCGATGATGCGGATCTGGTCGAGTGTGTTGATCGACGGCGAGAGCCCGCCGTGCACGCAGAAGATCTTGTCCTCGATGATGGCCGACAGACTTAAATAATCGAAGATCTCCGTGCAGTAGCGCCAGACGTTCACCGAGCCGTACTTGCGCAGGCATTCGTCGTAGAAGCCGTACACCTGCGTGATCTGGCGGCTCTCGTGGTTCCCGCGGATCAGCGTGATGCGGTCGGGGTAGCGCACCTGTCATAGCCGGCGTGTGAGCGACTGGGGGGGAAAGTGGACGAAACACACACTCGGACGCACGCACCTTGAGCGCCAGGAGCAGCAGGAAGGTCTCAACGCTGTAGAAGCCGCGGTCCACGAAGTCGCCCATGAAGAGGTAGTTAGTCTCCGGACACTCGCCGCCGACGTTGAAGAGCTCCTTGAGGTCGTAGAACTGGCCGTGGATGTCGCCGCAGATCTGCCGACATCACCCCCGTCGTGAGTGAGCTGAGCGGTCTCTCTATCGCGAGATCGATCGTTACTCTCCGCTCCTCCCCCTCTTACTATAGTCAACGCACCGTCACGGGCGCGTCGATGCGCTGCACGTTGCTCTCGTCCACGAGGATCTCGCGCGCCTTCTGGCAGAGCGCCTTCACCTCCGACTCCTTGAGATACTCGCAGCGCTTGAGCTGCTCGATCTGGCGGTCGAGTTCGCTCTGGCTGGCGGCCATGGTTGCTGCTACTGCTGCTCGTGCGGGTGGTGGTGGTGGTCGCGTGTAGGCGGCGGCGGGTCGGCGAGTGAGCGTGTGAGGGGAAGCGGAGGAACGGAGGGGGGCGCTCCGCTCTCTTTCTTCTCGTGCAAGCTCGCAGTTGTGTGTGTCCCGCCAAGCTGGCTCACTCGCCAGCAGGCGAAGGAGGAGCGCGAGAAAAGAGGGTGGACGACATCATCTTCGAATTGGAAACTTAGAAGCTAGCCTTTCCAAAAGCGAAATATGCTGCATATGGACGCGTCAAGATAGAGATTTTACGGATAAAGGATTTATGCTCTGATTACAGCGCCTGGTCGGAACTGCAATGAAACTGCAAGGATGCGTTTATTGCAGTAAATTCCGCATGTAATGCGGTCAGAACAGGTGAATTCTTCGACTGAGCGTCGACCTGCGCACAGGCAGGCTCATGGCTTGCGAGGACAACAAGAAGCTCGACGACCATGCGCGGCGACCGTGACCCTCTCTTAAACAAGCACGAGACTTGTTCTGCACACACCTGCAACTGACTTGTTCGCCACAAGAACCATCTCGTCACCAACATTTTGCGTCGGCGCGAAACAACATTCCGCTGCTTGAAATGGTGCACTCACGTCACACACGGGCGAACAAGAGAACTTTCATCGACATGCATGCGCTTGAGCGCCATCGTCGGAAGCTCCTCGACAGCTTGCTATGCTTCCGAGAGACCTTCGACGCAAAAGCAAAACAAAAGCAAAAGCAAAATGGTTGGCACGTACGCACGCTCGCAGGCAAGCGACCGGATGTGTGCGATCAGCTCGCTCTTCAGCTCGACTTGCTCTCGAGCCTGCATCGACACCACGCAAAGCGCACACGTGAGATGACCCTCCTCCACCTGAACACGACAACGCAAGCACCTGCGAGACGCACCCGCTCTGCTGCTGCTGCTGCAGCAGCTCCGTGAGGCGGCGCTCGGCGTCCTTGCGCTTCGTCTGCTCCTCGCGGATCCAGCCCATGTAGAGCTCGTTCAGACTCTTCACCTCCTGCTCCAGCTTCGAGCGCCGCTCGTGCTCCTGCTGCATCCACTCCTTCACCTTCTCCTTCGTGATGTTGACGCCGTCGATCTCGACCGACTCGCCCGACGACTTCGCCGCCGCATCTCCCGTCGAGTTGTTGTCCGCAGCCTTGTTGAACAGCAGCTGGCGCGACGACAGCTCCACCTGGAGCGTCGCCTTCTTGCGCAGCACCGCACGCTGAACACGCTGAGCCTCCAGCACCGCGGACGGCGTGTCCGGAACGAGCATCTCGATGCACACCTTCACCGCCACCATCACGTGCTCCATGATCGCGACGCCCACGAGCACGCCCACGAACGAGAGCCCAGGGAACAGTTTGTCCATCAAGCCAGAGTGCAGTCCGAAGATCGCGCAGTTCGTCATCACCGACAGGTACCCCAGCGCGTTGAACGCGTACAGCCACGTGCCGATGCCGTGCGACGTCGGGCGGCGGCTTCGGCGGAAGCTCATGCAGAGCTTGAACGCGTCGCTTCGGATCTCCATCACGTTGTTCGCGAGGCTCCAGAGCGCGGCGAGCGGGTACGCCGATGCGAACAGCGTGATTTGGCTGCGCACAAGTACACAAGTACAGATCAGTACGCACAATCCACGGTGGCTTGAGAGCAGAACAACAGCAACATCAACACTCACCCAAACTGAACAAACAGCTCCAGGTAGTCCTCGAACGTGCCGTCATACGCCGGGAAGAGCAGCTCTGCGTCCACCTTGCTCATCACTGGCGCCTTCTCGTGCGTCTCCTGCGCGATCTTGCCAGCCTTGGTCTTGAGCGACGACTTGGCTGTCATGTACGGGATGAGCTGCTCCTTCACGTTCCCGATCAGCTGGCGCGTGATCAGCAGCGAACTCAACGTCTGCTCCAGTAACTCCATGTCCCGAGTTCGGAACGCCAAGTAGAACAGCGACCCGAAGTTGTTCACGAAGTAGAACGACGCCAGCTTGAGCACCAGCGCATTCGCGAACTGAGAGCGGAACACAACAACAACAACAACAGCAGCATCCGACAGCTTGGCTCAGGCGTCGACAACAAGAGCCGACAAAAAACAGCACACAGCCACTTACGTCACTGTCGGTGCGGTGGTTCTCGAATCTCGTCAGGTAGTTGGCCAGCTCCGAGTACTTGGCGTCCAGGATCAAGACAACGATCGAGTACGCGATCGACGGCGCGAGCGAGATGTACTGGTACACCCCGTCCCAGCCCTTCTTCTCTGTGAACGTCACGCCGAACCACTCCTCGATCTGGAAGTAGATGAACATCAGCTTCATGATCGCCGCGAGCACCACGAGCGTCACGACATACGTCAGCAGGTATCGCTGGATGCGCTTCATCGACGGGAAGAACGTGTAGTACGTGCCCTCGACCACATCGAATCGCTTCTCGCCCCAAAAGTCCGAGCGCGGCGGGTCGAGCGTCGCGGAGTCCGCTGGAGCGATGCCCCAGTCGTTGCGCAGCGTGCTCTCCTGGCGCTTCCAGAACTTGAGGAACGCCGTCGCCCAGCTCGTGATCACGAGCGAGTAAATCCCGCGGCCGTACACGCTCCAGTTCGACACGAACTCGGACAAGAACACGAGCACGCCCAGCACTGCAGGCACCACGAGCCAGCGCGAGTACACGCCGAGGAACGCGAAGTAGAACCCGATCTCGTCGCCAAAGTACGCGCGGATGCTGTTGATCGGCTGCGCGCTCTTCCACTTCTTCACCCAGCTCGCGACGAGCTCGCTGCGCTCTTCGTCGTCGTGGAGCGGGAAGTAGTCGAGCAGGAGCTTGGAGTTGAGCGCCTGCTGCAGGAGCAGCCCGTGGTCCTCCGCCTCGAACGGCTTGGGGATCTCGCTGATCGACGCGCCTTCATCACCCTTCGCGCCAGTGCTCACCGGGTTCACGCCGATGCGGTTGAGCTCGTACACGATCAGGTCGATGCGCTCGCCCGAGTTGAACTTGTGCGTGCCGCTGTCCGAAACGAGCGCGGCGTGCTGGAGTTTCTCCTTCTTCTCCTTGATCGCCGTCAGCGTCGCGTAGTCGGCGCCGACGAGGAAGTGGGTCTCCTCGGCGGGTTCGCTGTGTTCCGCCTTTCCAGCCGCGCTCACATGCTTGGGCGCGACGAGCAGGTGGCTTTGCGTGCGCACCATCTGCACGAAGTAGTCGGCGGCGGACGGCGGGAAGCTCTTGGCGTCGAAGCAGAGCACGAGGTCCATGTCTTTCTCCGCCGCGTTGCGCTGGCCGATCTTCACCTTCGTGGACACGATGAACTTGGTGAGCGTGATTGCGCTGGCCACGAAGCCGATCGTGCCCACGCCGCCCTTCACGACCGCGTCCGCGATTTCCATCTCTCGCCGAGCGCTCTGCGAAGATCGATCTCGAGTGCTCGCGTGCTTGCCGAGGATACTGGAATGAGGAGCGTTTGATTGAAAAAACTCATTTGACAATCACTCCTCAATGAACCATATCTGAGTCTGAGGAAGGTCTCATTCTGAGTATACACCGATTGGACATTAATTCGTGACAAACTCGACGATGATCAAGTCCGAGGTGATCGACGCTGCCTACGAACCAGAAGCTGCTGCGGCTGCAGCTACTGACGACGACGCGGTTGCCACAAAAGCGGAAGGAGATGTCGCGGCGGCGGCGGCTGTGAAAGAAGGGCAAGAGGAGGTCGCTGCGCCGTCCGCGGATGACACATTGCCGCTGTCGAAACGCGCCGCTCGCCGCGAGAAGCGCCGCGCGATCTTCGAAGGCAAGAAGGAGCGCAAGAAGCTGCAGCGCAAGGCCGATCGGCCGCCGCAGCCTGTGCCGGAGCTCGACATGAGCGTGGACGCTGTGCTGCGCCGCCGCGAGCGCACGGTCGCGAAGCGCGAGACGTACCTCATGGCGGCAGAGGAGGGCATCACCGTCGTCATCGACTGCGGCTTCGAGGAGGACATGGACTCGCGCGAGAAGAAGTCGCTCTCGCAGCAGATCATGTGCGTCGCGTCGCGTGCTACTGTATGTAGAGGAATGTGTTGTGTATGAGGTGGCTGATGGTGTCCGCCATGTTTGCAGGTTCTCGTACGGCGTGAATCGGCGCAGTCCCAAGCCTGTGAGGTGCGGATGGATTGGCTGTCGATCTGCTGCTCTGTCGTGTGCAGGAGTGCAGTCACTAATTGCGAGAGACTCACGTGCCTCCTTGGTTCTTGCGCTGCAGTGCGCACATCACGTCGCTGCATGGCGAGACGCAGGAGAACCTCATGAAGATCAGCGGCTTCAACGAGTGGCTGGCGTTCAAGGCGACGGCCAAGAGCTACTTCGAGCTCTTCAAGAAGGAGTCGCTCGTGTACCTGACCGCCGACTCGCCGAACACGATCACGCAGCTCAGTCGCGACAAGGTGCGGATGAAGGCATTGGCTCTGTGTGTGCTGTGTGTGCTTGCAGGACAAGGACAGCGACTGAGGACTGATGCTGCATACCCAGGTGTACATCATCGGCGGGATCGTCGACCGCAACCGCCTGAAGGGTATCACGTACAAGAAGGCGATGGAGCAGGGCATCGAGACAGGCAAGCTCCCGCTCGACCAGGTTGTCGACATGGGCGTCGCCACGCGCGTCTTGACTGTGAACCACGGTGCGTCCAGGCGTGTGTCAGTGTGTCGTTCGCGTCAGCTTCTTCCCTCCTGCCCATGCACTAACAACCCCTCGTTCTCTGTTCACTGGTACCTGCAACAGTGTTCGAGATCCTCATCCAGTACGCTCAGCAGAACGACTGGGCTTCCGCGGCGCTCTCGACGCTCCCGAGCCGGAAAAATGTACAGCTGAAGCAGGAGGAGTAGAGACCGCCCACCTTGCGCACTGCCGCCTTCGCACTCTCGCTCTCTCTCTTCCATTGATCATCCAGCGACGGTGTCAAGCTCCGTCCATCCTGCGAGTCTACGTGTTCATCGCACGCGCATCATCTAATCGAGCGCAGTGCCGCCTCCAGGCGCTGCGCTGCCAGCTCCAGATCCTTCACCTTCAGCGCTGCGATGGCGAACTTGGCGCACTCAATCGCGTCGTTCACTTCGTTCTGCGACACCGGACCGTTGCGAGTACGAGCCGGGACTGTCTGCTGCTGCTGTTGCTGCGGTGGTGGGGGCGGAGTGTACACTGGCTGGGGAGGCGGCGAGTATGCGAGAGGCGCGGATGCGATAGGAGGAGCATACTGCTGCACTGGCGTTGGTGGAGGCACCGGAGCGAGTGCTGGAGTGGGTGCTGGAGCCGGCGCGCTCCAACTCGTGGTCTGCGCCGGTGGAGCTGGAGGCGAAGCAGGAGGAGCTGGCGGATTCCACTTGTTCGCTGGTGTGTTCAGCTCCGACGTGTTCATGGCTTCGATCGAAGCGGACTGCGTGAACGACGGGAAGTCGGTCGGTGCGCTCGGAGGAACAGCAGCTTGCGGCGTCGGTGGAGCTGGCGGAGTGTAGGCTGGGGATGTTGGAACGAGGAGCGTGCAGCAGGTTGCGAGCGTCAGCATCCCTTCACTTGATAACGCACAGCAGTTAGTAGGTGAGCATCATGCGACGCACCTGAAGCAGCCGGCGGCGGAGCTGGAGCTGATGTCGGCGCGCTCGGGAAGCCCATGCCGGAGCCAGCCAAGTCATCGCCGTCTCCCTACAGCGCGCGCACAAGTGAGCCGATCAGCACTCCCACTCGCGATGCTCTCATTGGTAAGAGACAGTGTAGAGCAGCACACGTACACCGTCCATGCCGCCTGCCGGCGGACCCGGAGTGGGCGTGCGGCCCTCCTTGATCGCCTTCAGGATCATCGCCGCCTTGTACTTGCAGTACTTGCGCTTCTCCGCGATCTATCCGCGCGCGTTCCGTCAGTTGACCCACCACTCACTCCACACTGTCAGTACAGCAGCCACGCACGCACCGCGTCCGAGATGTCGCCGAACTGGTTCAGGATGTCGAAGAACGTGCCGGCGGCGTAGAACGTCCGCGCCGTGTTCCTGCAAGTGCGCGAGCGTCAGCACAACGCGCCGCTCCAGCAGCAGACTAACAAACGAGCGACTCAACGCACTTGTCAGCGGCGCCAGCGCGGTCCTCGTCGTCGGCTTTGGTGAAGATCTCGAGCGCAAAGTCCTCGCAGATCTCCTGCAGTAGCGCGGACGCGTCAGTCATGTGTGTGGCGTCGCTTCTTCGTTAGCATGCGAAGCTCCGCACCTTGCCCTCCTGCTGCGTGAACTCGGGTAGCTTGCTCTTGTCGTCCTCGAGGCGGTCCATGAGCGCCAGCAGGTACTCGGTGGCCTCGGCGGACGAGTCGTTCTCGCGCACTTTGATGCCGAGCTCCATGGCGTACTGGCGGCAGAAGTACGCGATGAGCTTGGACTCGGGGCGGCTCGAGTCGCGATCGAGCTCCTCCGCGCGCCGGATGAACGGCACCACGGCCTTGAAGGACGCCGGCATCTTGGGCAGCTGGTCCGCCATGGTAGCAGTTCCGTCGGTCTCTCTGTGTCTGTTTGTCTGTCTGCGGAGCTTGTGCTGCTCCCTTGCGCTATGCTGTGCTCGTGCGTTCTTCTTCTTCGGCGCAGGTTTTGGGAATGAATGTGGGTGCGTTTGACTGGCGATAAGCAGGATACTTGACTTGGATTCAGTAAGATCAAATCCCCCTTCCTAAAGCAATCGGGTATAATTAATATACTTGATACCTCCCTCCCGTGAGACTTCGCGAAGACCTCGCGAAGACCTCGCGAGGCACCAGACGACCTTGGTCATTGATGTCGCCGCGACTGCGAGATAAGAGCCTCGCGCCCCAAACGCTTATGTAGACTTTACTATCAGCGTCGCCATGGTGAGACCAAACAATTGGTAGTGTGGGCTGATGTGTCAACAGCACTTTCGGGTATCCCACGGATAGGATGATCTTCAAGAGGAGGCACTCGTCTTTCTGGCGGGCTCTCGAGTCTTTCTGGCGGGCTCTCACTTTCGAACTCGCCGCCTCGAAGATACAACCTTCCGGCCAGCCAGCGAGCCAGCGAGCCAACGAGCAGCGC
>JAASFH010000202.1:0-28402 GCA_023333695.1 Globisporangium yorkense
CGCAGCCTGCGCGCCGGCTCCGGAGCAGATGGCGCCGCCGATGTCGTAGGTGGCGTCACGACAGACGCTCACGTGCGTCGCCTGCGCGGCCAGCGCTGTGAGCGCCGCCGCCAGCACCGCCGTCGACCACGCGCGCAGCATGGGGATTAGGTAGAACTGTGGGCCTCTTCGCCTCCTTCTTCTTCTCCTCTGCGTCGCACTATGCGAGTGCAGGAATGAAGGCGTTTGTGTGGGTTGAGCAAGTCCTCCTTGGCTGGTGGTCACTGTGGTCGGCGCTGATGAACTGACTCGGAGCAGATCACCATGCCATCCGTCCTCGTCGTGGTGTTGAGAATGGCTGATGTATCGAGAGAGCTGGAGGCGACAGAGCGGGTGACATTTTATTGTCAAATACTCCGTTAAAGTATACGCTTCCTGCAGATCCGATAGTGATCAAACATATAATATACTTCATCGCAGACATTCGAACTCTATGGTTGAGAAAGGTGTGGGCAATAGGTACACTTTGCGTGGTCTACTCATTGCTCAGAATGGTTCCGATCATTCCCACCTCCGCCGATCTATGCTGATCAACACGGGCGCAACACCATGAGCCGGTAGCTAGCTACCGCCTGTATGCTTGAGATCTCGGGCCTCGAATCGATATGGGCACCATTGCAAGCTAGCGATATGGCGTCAAGTCAATGGAGTCGATTCTGGCGACGTGTACTGGATGGCGAACTTGTTTCGCCACTCGATACCGTAGACGAACTAGTCCCATTCGACTGAAGCGAATCAAGAGCTGCAGACAGAGGGTGATGGAAAGATAGACGCGAGTCGAAAGCAACTTGTCAGCGGTCGGAGGTGATCAGTAGTATTCTGGTTGCTGTGGTCGCGCATGACAGGAGCAACGGAGGGGAAGCGTGCGACCACAAGCTCTCACTCAGTCAACACAAGCTAGCGCTGTGCACGAGCGCCTATCCTCTGCGGCTCAAAGCCAAAGTTTACAAGTGCAGCCTACTACTCATACAAGGCGCGGTCTGGTGCGTGTGACCGAACTAGCCGCGCCAGCCCTACCTACTCCACGCATCCTTCCTCCTCGCCCTCGCCCCCACCCTCACTGCCACCACCACCATCAGGATGAACCCTCTTCACTCGGTCGGGTCGCACAGAATCGCCGAGATCGAGTGGCGCTTCCGGCTGGCATTCGTGGTGGTTGACGGACGCTCCATCGCGAAGATCAGTGAGCAACTATCCAAGAGCGTGCGGAGGTGCTGCTGCTCTGGTGCGCTGTTGCGACGCACGCGGATATCACGTCGGCATGGGATCTTGATCGGCGGCGGTGCGTGCAGCCTGAGGTTCTGCAGCCCACTCTTCCTCTTCCTCGAGGCGATCGGGGCATCTACTACAGCAGAGTCGCGTTTGGCATCCGCGATAGCAGCGACAGCTTGGTGCGCAGTATCGTCGCGCGCCGGCGGTTGCGCTTTCCCGCTATCACCGCCTCGGCGCATGCTCCTGGTGGTGACTTCTCGCGTCCGAGCTCTGCTCGTTGCATTCGCTCGCGACTTCGAGCTTCTCAGAACCGCGCTGTCGCTCTGGATCGATCCGGAGGTGGCAATACTCGCACTCGTCTCGATCGCCATACTCATCATCGCGCCTGTCGGATTCGGGAAGCTGAATACCGCAGACATCATCGACGAAGCCGAGGGGCTGCGAGACTTTGCGTCGGACTGCGCTTTCCGACTCTTCTCGTTCGGATTCTCGATCACAGCGGAGAGCTCTAAGCGCAGCGAGTCTATCTGGGACTGGTACCGCTTCAGCTCCGGCTCGGACGCGCTTGCAGTGAGCGACTGGAGCGAGCTGATACGGTTCACGAGGCTCCGGATGCGGCGGTGCGGCCAGCGATCGAGACCGTTGCGGCGGCAGATCTTCTTCATGAGCGTGATGCACACGCCGAGCTCCTTCGCGACCACCGCCATGGGCTTGTTGAAGTGTGGCCGCAGCACATTCAGCGTGATCTCTTTCACGTCCACACTCGGGAAGTGCGGCGACATTGACGGCAGTGTGTGTCTGAATACGCTGGCTGGACTGACTTGTGGAGGCGCCGCGTCGCCGCCATCAGCGCCGAGCATCATCATCTCCGAGAAGTTCGCCATTGCGTAGTTCGTCTCGGATTTCTGGGCGAACATGATGTCGTCACCACCCGTCTGCTGTCCTTGAGGTGAATGGTGCTGCATACTTGTAGCAGCTGAAGCAACAGCAGCAGACATCGGACTCAGGTGCGGATACCCCGACACTAGGTGGTGTCCTTGAAGCTCATGCTGCATCATCCTTGCTGCTCCTGCGATGGGTGACGGCTGGAGTCCGAAAGCCCCGATCTGCTGCTGGGGGTCTCCCTGGAGCTGCAGCAGGTGGTTCATGTGCTGCGGGGACATCGCCATCGTAGGCGAGCCCGCCGTCGTCCCCGCGACCTGCTGCTGGTAGCTGAAGTCCGTGAACTGCGGCGAGTGGAGTAGCATGGTGTAGAGGTTCCCGGGCGAGGACTCGAACGCCCAGGAGTCGGTGATCGGATACCGCGGGTGGAACTGGGCCATGTCCTTGAGCATCGTGGGCGACACGGGACTGGCGTCGCTCGCGGAGGTCTCGCCGGGCTCTGCGACCGTTGGCTTCTGCTGCTGCTGGTGGTTCACGACGTTGACGCTCAGCGGCGACGGGAGCCGGGACGCCAACGGCGAGAGCGCGAATACGCCGAGCCCGAGCGCGGGTGACAGCTTGCCGAGCTCTCGCGCCGCGAGGCTCATGTCGACGTCCGAGAGCTCGAGGTGCGCGCTCGGCGGCGGCGGGATCGCGATGCTGGGCGGCACGGGCAGCTGTCGGCGCCTTTGCCACGAGCTCGCGGCGTCCGGCGGCGCGTCCGTCGCGGTGACTTGGTGATCGCTGTCGCTCATTCTCGGCGTGGGCGGCTCGAGAGAGAGGCTTGGACGGTGCCTGGAGGGTCCTGGCGCGGATGAACGCTAGCTCCAGGCTTCAGAGCTCCGAACGCGATCTTTTGGGTGATGCGCCGCGCTGATTGGTTGAAAGCTGAACCGACATATTGTAAAAGCGAATACACTGTTCTACTTAATCCTTCGTAAATGTATCTTACTGGATCCGAGTAAAGAGGCATCAGATAGCGCTCCGATATTTGTTACCAAGCTGAGATCCAGCCATGCTGTTGCCTTCTTCGTTCGATGCTGTGGTTCGTCCGAGACAGCAGAGCACAACGAGCCCATGCTCTCGATTGTCGATCTTTGCCTTTGCGAGAGCAGGCGCCGCCATGTTGGCTGCCGGCGCGAGGGCTGCAGTGCCGCAGTCCAGACACTCGGTTCAGCACCTGCGGGCTACAGGATTTCTCACATTCAAACCAATCCGAACTCCCAGCACACTGTGCATCGCTGCTGCAGCACTGTCAGAACGCAGAGCGAATTCGAGCAGCGCAGACGTGGATCTACACACGCCGAGTGATGTCGACAGAGGAATGAGCTGGTTTTGGCTGGAGCAACGAGAAACATCATTCGGAAGCGCCCTTGGCGCTTGGCTGGAGTCACGAGAAACATGACACTCAGTCTGGTTGCGTTCGAGCAGTACTGGTTGCCTTCCTCGCAGTTTCTAACCTTGTTGCATCCACTACCTTCCACATTCCACTTCGTATAGCGCTTCTTGCTGACACACAAACTCGCTCGAGTAAAAACAGAAAGTAGCCGACATGAGGTTCAGTGGCCAGATGCGTGCAGCGATTCACATGGACGTCCGCAGCGTCCCCGACTCGCTCTCCTCGGAACGCCAGGAAGTGACTGACGTCCGACGAGCGCCGATAGCAGGCAGCTGTGTGGCGAGTCGCGCCACCTGGTACTTGCTTCTGCTTTTCTCAGACTCCTCCTCCAGCGCTGCTTTACTCGATTCTCGCGCATGTTCCGGCGGTATCGCCGGCTCGACGTGAGCACACGCTCCTTCCGATGTGAGCACACACACACTGCCGATTCCTCCCCGCCACCAACGAGCGAGAGCCCGTGTTCCTCACGCGGCAGAGAGCGAGACACACCGGAGACAGGTGTCCGCGTGCTGCTGTTGCTGTTGCTGCAGACCCCTCCCCCATCGCCGCCGATTCAGTTCACGGTGCGTACTCAGCATCTCGGCAGACCAACCAGCCAACCGCGCGCTCTGCGCAGCTCAAGCATTCCGATATTCGAGAGCTGGCGGAGGACAATGCGAGTCGCAGATCTGTTGCGGTTTCCTGTCGGCTCCCTCCTGTTGCTCCTCGCGTCCAGCACCCTCCTCGCAACAACGACAGCAACGCATGTGGGTACCTGGAGCCCCTGCTCCTTAGATGCAGTGCCGGATGGCTTCCCGAGTCTCGACGCGCAATGTGCGAATGCAGTGGTGCCGCTGTGCGCCGGCGGGATCTGCTCCGACCCCGACGACCAGACCATCATCTTGTTCCTCAAGCGCATCGTGGCAACAAGCTCGAGCTTCACGACACGCAATGTGTGGGTGGTTCCCGACCGCGGCGACTACGTGCTCCCGACCCAGACCGACACGCAGATGCAGATGATCTTCCGCCAGCTCGGCGGCGAGGTGAGTGTGTACACGCTCGATCAGCGCGGTACGGGTCGAAGCTCCCAGATCCTCTGCGATCCCTCCGCGACGCTTGGTGTCTCCAGCGTGCGGCGGTGTGCGCAGGCGCTCAGCGTCGTGCTCGGAAGCAACCTCGTCGCGTTCTCGCTCACCAGCGCAGCGTACGACCTCGTGTCACTCATCACACTGCTACACGCCAAGACCGAGGTGTTCGTGTACGGTCTCGGCTACGGCACGCTCGTGGTCGAGCGCTTGCTGCACTTCGGACTCGCAGACGTCAAAGGCCACATCTTGGACGGCAGCGCCACGACCTCCGGCGCGAAGAAGAGCTCGTTCGCGTACATCTCAAAGGCGGACGAGGAGTTCGGGCAGGTCGGCGATGCGTTCCTGGCGCTGTGCGAGAAAGACTCGGCGTGCTCCGCCAAGTTCCAGGACAAATCTGTGACGACGGTGCTCAGTCGACTGCTCGTGAACCTGGACGACGCTACCAACACGACCAACGACTCGAACTGTGCCTCGGTGTTCCCGATCCAGGCTAGCAGCACCAGCTCTAGCGCGACGACGACCGCCGATCCGGCATCATACAAGCTCCGTCGAGCGCTTGCAATGCTGATGCAGAACACGACTGAGCGAGTGTTCATCCCGGTGCTGATCTACCGCCTCAACCGATGCAGTGCCAAAGACAAACCCGTCCTACGACAGCTGCTGGCGACGCTCCAGACGCGCGAGGCGCAGCTCGTTGCGAAGAAGGAGGTGGTGCACGACATCATCGCGTTCTCGGAGTTCTGGGAGTCACCATCGGCCATGGAGACGAAGCTCACGGCGCGCTTCACCGCAGCGTCGATCAGTTCCGGACGCATCTTCGATCAGCTGCTGCGCTATTGCCTGTTCACAGGTGACACCTCGGAGGCGTGCACTGATCTGGGAGCGTCAGCCACCTCGGGACTCACAAACGCCACGCGATTGGCATACGCCCGCGATGCGTACTGGAACGTGGCTGCGACGATCCCGGCGACTTCGAGCGTGCTGCTACTGAGTGGGAGCCTCGACGGCCAGACCCCGATCAAATACGCGCAGGATCTCGAAGACGCGCTCAAAGGAACGTCGAAGGAGCTGCTCAAGTTCGACGACGCCACGCACAATGTGCTCGCGAGCTCACCGCTGAGCGACGGTACATCGTGCGGCCTCGCCATCCTCGAGTCGTACATCACGAACAGCGGCAACCTGAACAAATACGACACGTCCTGCATCGACAAGATGCCATCGCTGAACTTTGCGCTGACCCGCGCCTCGAGCCTCGCGGTACTGAACACGACGGATCCGTATGACGGAGAGCTGGTGACAACACCGACTCCGACCACGCCGGGCAGCTTTGCGAGCGCTGGAGGTAGCAGCAGCTCGAACGATGCGGGTGACTCTCCTGGCGCCGACAGCGATCCAGCTGCACTCAAGGAGGAGATCAAGTCCCTGAAGCAGACGGTGCGGAGATACCGGATCGCGTTCATCGTGGCCGCGAACCTGCTGCTGGTCATGTTCGTGGCGTTCGGACTGATCCTGTTGCGGTGGTGGCGCGAGAGGCAGTATCGCCGAGAGCAAGCGGTCATTGAAGCACTGCGGCGTCTTGAACAGGAGCCCGAGTACAACGAAATGGAGCACTCCGAGCGCATGCGCAAGATGAAGATCCGGTCGACGATCCACTTCCGTAGCATGTCGAGCGAGGAGGAGGACTGGAACGCTGGCACCGCGAGCGACCCGCCGCCGCTCTCAGGAGACTCGATCTTGGACTGGAACTTCCGGTCGAACCCGCGACGTACAGCAGACGACGACGAGATGTACTTAGGCGCCATCCAGCCGCCGCCGTTCAGTGACTGGAGATACTCGTCGGCGAACCACCTGCGCATGTAGCGTGGCAATCGTTAGGCGATCCAGACTGAACACTGTAGAGTAACCTATGTAGACCTTTAGACTAGGAGGCACAGGGCGGAGCTACTATTTATCATGGACAAGTAGTTCATCGCGAAGGTGTACACTGAAGTGTATGTCGCTCTGGGTCTACCGCTTGCCTGAGCAACAAGTTCAAGTGAGCAGCGCCATCCACGTCAGGGTCTCAACAAGGGAGCGAAACAGCAAAAGTGCAACTCGGTCCACCCATTTTGCGCCGCTCGCGCAGTTGACACCGGCGCAGCCAGCTGCACCGAGCTGCAGCTCCGAAAATTCCAGTTCTCGTCAGTCCTCCACCATCAGATGGCTGCGGGGCTGGCCAGCAGGTCTCTCTCGCTCTCTTCGTCTCTCTGCCTCGCTGCTCGGGTAGGGTTTCGACACTGATCCTCTTCTCACCAGACTAAGAAGGCGACACGAATGTCGGCGAGACGGAATCGGAACGCCGCTGCACTGACGCAACTACTCTCGTTCTTGCTGCTGCTGCCGCTTCTTCCTCGTCGAGCGGTCGAAGCGCTGCAGGTCCGCCCCTGGGGATCTTGTGCGACGGCGCGGATACCAAGCGCCGCTGCAGAATGCACGACCGCTGTGGTGCCGCTGTGCTACGACGATCTCTGCACCGATGACACCAGCGCCACGATCACGCTCTCCCTCACACGACTACCGGCGAAGACGAACGCAAATGCGAGCTCGAGTGCGCCGCCGATCGCGTGGGTGGTTCCTGACCGTAGCGACGTCGTGCTGCCTTCAGAAGGTCAGTGCGTGGGCAACCGTTGTGTGTCCATCGCGTCGTCTTGAAACTCACTGCGACTTTGTTCATGGCTGTTGTGGCGCAGCAAACGCCATGATTGTGCAGCTCTACGACCGTCTCGGCGGCGCGGTCAGCGTGTACACTCTCGAGCAACGAGGCACTGGGCGTAGCTCGCCCTTGACATGCGGCAACAGCGCATCCTCGACCCCAGAGTTGACGCAGTGTCTGCGGAGCCTGCATGTACAGTACAAGGGCAACTTCGCGGCGTTCTCGGTCACCAGTGCAGCGTTCGACCTCGTCACGATCATCAGTCAAACGCAGGCGAGTGCAGATGTGGTCGTCTACGGACTCGGTTTCGGCACGCTCGTCGTCGAGCGACTGCTCCACTTTGGCGTCGCACCGATCAAGGGCTACGTGCTAGACAGCAGCGCCACGACATCCGGTGCTGGGGAGTTCGCCTTTGCTTCTCAGTCCGACGCCGAGTTTGGGGTGGTGTCCGGCAACTTTCTGGCGCTCTGCGAGAAGGACGAGCAATGCTCTGTCAAATTCCCAGCAGCGACCGGCAGGTCCGTCTCCGACAGTCTTCGTGAGGTTCTCGCCCGCATCGACACCTCCTCGTGCGGGTCGCTGTTGCGTGAGAACGACAGCAGGAATGATGCAGTCGAGCCATCCTCGAGCCGCGTGCGTCAGGTACTCGCGGCGCTGATGCAGAATGCCACCGAGCGCGCTCTCATCCCAGCAGTCGTGTATCGACTGCATCGCTGCAACACGACAGATCAGCAAGTGCTGAAGGTTCTCTCGACGCAGCTCAAGACGCGAGCACAGGAGCTCGCGAGCCACCACGAACTGGTGTTCGATCTCCAAACATTCTCGGAGCTCTGGGAGTTTGAGTCCCCGACGCAGAGCACTCTCGAGACTCGCGCCAACACCTCGCTGATCAATCCTGCTCGAATGGTTCGACAACTTCGCCGTTTCTGCGTGTTCACCGGAGACACAACCTCGGCAGCATGCGCTGCATTCAACAGCTCGAGCGACAGCGGGAACAGCTCGGCGACACCGCTGCACTTCACGTACGCGCGCGACAAGTACTGGAACGTCGGCACGACCATCCCGGCGCACGCGAGCGTCCTGCTCTTGAGCGGCAAGCTCGACGGTCAATACCCTCTCCGCCACGCGCAACTGCTCGCCGACGGGATGCTGGGAGCCGCGAAGAAGCTCGTCGTGTTCGAGATCGGGACGCACTACGATATACTGCAGTCCTCTGTCTCCTCCGACAACAGCAGCAGAAGCTCGTGCGGACTAGAGATCCTGGGCTCGTACATTCGGAATCGCGGCGCGCTCGATCGCTTGGACGCCTCCTGTCTTGAGAAGGAGCCGACAACTCCAGACTTTCGCATCGCTGAGTCCGTGAGTCTGCAGCTTCTTGGCGTCATGGACGCCTATGCCAGCGTGACAGGCAACTCCAGTTTGTCTGACGCGAAGAACAGCTCGTCGAGTGGAGGTGCAGGCGAGACGTTCACGTTCGACGAGCGCGCGGATCTGGAGCGTTCGCTCAAGTTGTATCGAGCCGCGTTCTTCGTCGCGCTGGGCGTCCTGGCGATCGTCGCGCTCGTCGCGGTCGTACTGCTTTATCGGTGGTGGAAGAGCAAGCAGCTTCATGACGAAGAGACCCAACTCCGGCGGATGCGCGGCGAGGAGCCCGACGACCTCGAGCTTCTGCGTCATATCTACATGTCGTCACCGGAATTCTGGGGATCGACCGTAGGCGGTCAACGAGCACGCGGGCGGAGTTGGGGCGGCGACCTGGAAGGGGGGAAAGAGGAAAGCAAGAGCGCGCGGTCGAACGCTGCCGACAAGTCGTTCTCGCTGGACTGGGAGCACTCGGGCGAGCGATCGGAGCCGCCAGCGTCCGGGGCGTGAGTCTTCCGCTCGAATCACCTCCAGCTGTAGTCAAGCGAGGCGCAGTCGTATTTATCGAGAAGAAGAGGAGGAAGGCATGAGCTGACAAGCAGTGGTGTCTGGTCAGACAGGGAAGGAAGGTCTCACTCGATTCTGAGGTGGTACCGATGAGTCTAAGAGAGACGTCGGCGTCAGAGTTGCGTTTCAAACGAGGCTGTGCTGTGTGCTGTGTTTGTCTGCTGGTGTCGAAGCGGCGGGAGTGTGCCCTCGAAGCACCAGCATGGGTAGGAGATACATGTTGTCGGTGCTTGGCGCGCAGTTCGAGCTTGACTGCGAGCGTTCCGAGCAGCGGCGGAAACGCGTCGCCTGATCATCTTTCGCATCAGGTGTTGAGTCAACCACGCTCGCTCACCCACACACTCGACGATCACAATGCGCGACTTGTCCATCCCCCACACCCATGTAGCGGCTTTGCTTGCTTCAGACAGCATCCTAATGGCTGAAGCAGAAAGCGGGGAATAGTGAGAGCTCTCTCAAGACAAGCACCGGCGGATCGACATTAGGTACGGCCTCAGTCTCGGACGGACGCTGCTGCTGTCCTCGAAACACATGCGGATACGTCGCTGTCGCAGACTTGCTGGGAGCGGGCGAGTGTGGGCTGATGTCTTCAATGTCGAAGTGGACGCCGTGATGCGTCCATGTGTGCCTCGCTGACCATCTCTTCTCCGCTCACACATACACACACAGTACACACTTACACTCGACACCTCGGATCTATGGTCGAGCTTACAAGGAGACCTTCAGTAGAGGCACGCTCGTGTACTCAAGACTGCTCACTCTCGCTTCGCTTGGTCGCCAAAGAGCGGATCGCAGGGAGCAGAACCGCAGGCGCAGCATGTGGCGTCGGCGCTGGTTTCGTGATGGTTTGGCGGGTCTGGCGATCTGGTGATGCAGGGTAGTGCGCGGGTCTCTTCTCTGCCCTTTCTCTTCAGGCCACCGCCACCATCTCACACGCTCCTCTCTCGAGGTCAGGAGGAAGGAGGAAGGCGCGCTTGCTCGTGTCTCGAGCCTTTCAAGGTTGCTTGGCGAACACGCGGCTCGCGTCGCTGTCGCGGCACAACGAGGCAGCTGCAGGTGTTCGCTCATGCGAGCTCAAAAATCTATGGCATCTTAACGTTAAGATGTCCACAGTTGAGAGCGGACCAAATAAAAGAACATTAAGTCGGCTGCTTGGTGGAAAACTGAAGCACGTCAGGTGGCCAAGTCATATATAAATTTGCGTTTCAACAAGCCCTTTGGCGCGGCGGCTAGCGCTGCCCACCTGAAGCAGACACGCTGGCGTGTACTCAAACTCGCACGAAGGCGCCTACATTGGCACCGAGACCAGCAATCCAATGTGTCTGCGTTTCCCTCTCCATGACAACAACAAGCAGAATTTCGGAGCCATCTGAGCGCGCAAGGCTGCTCTTTCTCTCGTTCAGACCCCGACCTTTTTCTGCGCACTGTCCAACTTCGACATCGTTCGACATTGTGCATACAATCCTGCAATATAAAGTCGACCTCGCGCCGCCACCCGTCACCTCAAATCCTCGCTTTCTTCACTATAGCATCTACCCGCAAAAGAACCGCGCAATGCTCTTTTCGCCCCTTTCGCGCTTCATTCCGTCTTTCGCCGCGTCCCCAGCAGGTGTGAAGCGCGCTCCGCACGTGCGTGAGTGCCGAGCAGGAGTGATGGTCTGGCCTGACGATGACACCGCGGCGGCCGCCGCCGCCGACTGGGGGCTCGAGCACCAGCCCATGCGTTTCGAGTACGCGTCCGCCTCGTCTGCCGCCGCCACCGTCGACGTACACATGGCGCGGCCGCCGTCCGACGCCCACACCGCCGCTGCCGCGACGCTCACGTACTCGGCGTCGTGTCCGTCGTTCACGGCGCTCTATGAGCTCTCGAGCGACGACGACCTCATCCGCGACATCCAGGCGGGCGGCGCGCTGCAGAGCCATCACCACCACCAGCACCACCAGCACCACCAGCATCATCATCATCAGCAGCAGCAGCAGCAGCAGCACGTGCACGGCGGCGATCAGCTGACCCACGACCACGAGCTCGTCCCGCACTTCGCGAGCGACAAGAGCTACGACTTTCTGCTGCAGATGCAGCAGGAGCACCTGGACGCGAGTCTGCGCCAGTTCCCGCACCAGCAAGCGCACTTCCACAGCGGGATCGACCACTTCGCGCTCTTCAACCAATCGCGGCGGCCGCTGCACGCGTCAGCGTCGTTCACGAGTCTCTCGAGCATGGAGACCGAGTACCGGCGACAGAGTGGTGCGTTTGCGGCTTGGAGGGGGAGAGAGAGCGTGGGGTCTGAGTGCTCACATCAGGTGGTGTTTCGTGTCGAAGCAGCCACGAAGCGCAAGAAAGCAGGCGGCGAGCGCTGGCACAAGATGCAGCGCCACAAGTCCTGTACGTAGTGATGGTATCTCCGCCTTCAATGGCGATGCTGACGCTGTTGCTCTCGCCGTCATCTCTCCAGTCGACTCGACTACGACCTCGCCCGCGACGTCGATGGAGTTCTCAACGTTCTCTGGCAGCAGCCAGTTCGAGTCCACACCGGAGCACAGCTTCCTCGAAGAGTGCGTGAGCTGCTGGCACTCACCATAGCTGCTTCATAGTTCGACGCATCGCTGACGCATTCATCTGTCCTGCTTCACAGAGTTCCGGACGCCGACATGATCGGGTTCTCGATCGACGACTTCCCGTCGACGTTCACGTCGGACTCGTCCTGGCCAATGCCTCTGTCCCTTGGAGGCGGGATCCCGTTCGAAGCGTACACGGTGGACGACGGGACGTCGTCAGCAGTCTCGGGCGGCGCGGCTTCAGCTACGGATCTGCTCGGTATCGTCTCGAACGAGGGGGAGAGTAAAGGTGGCGACCACTCGGCAGACGTCGGGCAGCAGACTACCGCGGACATCGACTTGCTGCTGAGCGACAACGAGCGCGCCAACATGTCGAGTCTCTTTGACGCGATTCGTGACTTCGAGGCGCCTCCAGATGAGATGTCTATGGTTACTCCTGTGGCTGCACCACCTGCCGTTCCTGCGGCGTCAACTGCTGTGAAGAAGCCGAAGGAGAAGCGAGCGCCGCTTCCAAAGCGACGAACGCACAGCCCGCCGCTGCATCCGTCGCAGCCGCGCGCGAACGCGGCTGGCAAGCGGAACGGGAGCGCGAACACCAAGTCGTTCTCGCTCCAGACGGCGCACAAGGCGGCGGGTGGGAAGTTTGCCAAGACGACCCAGCGCAGCCCGAAACCTCTGCCGAGTCTGCGCGACAGGCTCCAGAAGCTGCTGATGAATACTCGCGGTGTCGAGGAGCGCACGACACTGAGCGACGACGAGCGCCAGTACCTGGAGACGTCCCCTCTGTTTCTCCCTGCGAAGGCCGTGGAGACCGCCGGTTCGCTCTGGCTAATCCTGCACGCGGCTCGGCGGTGCGAGTTCGGCTGTGAGATCGCCGGCTGCAACGTCATGCGGCGCGTCGTGAAGCACTGCCTGAGCTGCGACGTCGCGCTCGCCAGGTGCAAGGACCCGTGCAACGAAGCCAAGGCGATGATGCTGCACTACGGCTCGTGTGCGAAGGACGCGTGCGTCGTGTGCCACAAGATGCGCGGCATCGACCAGGCGCACCACGCGAGCAAGCAGCCAGCGCCGGTTGTTCCGGCGCCGGTTCCAGCGTCGGTTCCAGCGTCGGCTCCAGCGTCGGTTCCGACTCCAGCTCCGACTCCGGTGACCGCTGTCCCAGCAGCTCCGATGCCGTTCGTGCCGATCGCGATGGGAGCTGCTGTCCCGATCGTCCCACAGGCGAAGGCAGCGACACCGGCGAGCGGGCTCCGGCCGCTGGCGAGCGCCGGCTCAAAGCACGTCGCGATCCAGCCGAACCCGCTCCCGACGGCGTCGAATCCGATGGGGCTTATCGGCCCTGCGTTCCCGCACTTCGGGTACGCGCTGGCGCTGTACCTGGAGCAGACGTCGGCGACGTTCCGCGCAGAGGTGAAGGCGCGCGTGGAGAAGCGCGTGACGGCAGCTGCGGGCCAGGATCTCATCCAGCACATGCAGAAGAAGACGCGGCTGCGCAGCCTGGACGACCTGCGTGCCGACGCGCGCACGCTCGTGCTCGGGGAGCTCGAGCGGGAGCTCCACCTGCACATGCAGGCGTACACGTGGGCAGCCAACAACCAGGGCAGCGGGGATGCGCCGCCGCAGCTGGGCGGCCACGACTGCATGCTGCCGCCGTACCTGCTGAGCGTCGCGGCCGCGGGCTTCGCCACGTTCTACGCGCAGCAGGCGTCGCTGCACGCGGCGCTCTCGGGAATGACTACTCCCGCTGTGGCGTCGGCAGCGACGGCGACGGGGACGGCGACGACCAGTGCACCACCGGCGACGCCACGCCGCAAGCTCTCGATCAACATCAACAGCAACAGCACTGCGGAAACATCGACGCCAGCTGCGTCGTCGACGGGGAAGAGCGGGTCGGCGCAGACAGCGGACGATCCAGCCGCCGCAGCATTAGCTGCGAGCTGATTGGTGTCTTCTGTGAGTGTCCTATTTATTTCTGCAAATAGCCAACTCTGTTCCTTGAAATGCAGCAAAGTAAGTCCGTAGTTTGTTAAAATAATGAGAATGATCATGAAGAATTACATCCCCAGATCTCGGATTGACAAGCATCCAGATCGCCATCATGCTGGCGCTCGGGCGGACGACAGTGACGCGCGCGCGTGTGCCGCAGCAGCTGCGCTGTCTCAGCAGTCGCCACAGCAACCGCGACACTGAGTACGACTACCTGGTGATTGGCGGTGGCAGCGGCGGCAGCGCGAGCTCGCGGCGCGCGGCGTCGTACGCGGGCACGCGCGTGGCGGTGGTGGAGCAGGCGCGCATGGGCGGCACGTGCGTCAACGTGGGCTGCGTGCCCAAGAAGATCATGTTCCTGGCCGCCAACCTGGGACACGCGCTGCATCACGACGCGCCGCACTACGGCTTTGCCCGCGAGGACGGCACGCGGGTGGGCGACGGCGTCGCCTTCCGCTGGGGCGAGCTCAAAGCGCGTCGCGACGCGTACATCGCGCGCCTCAACGGTATCTACGAGCGGTGCGTATTTGCGTAAGCTCTTCTATAAGTTATGCAGGCTAGAAGGGGCCCTACTGACGCGCTCCTTGGTCTGACGGACAGCAACCTCGCGAACTCGGAGGTGGACCTCATCCGTGGCTCGGCCAAGTTCAACGCTCGGGGTAACGTGGAGGTCGACGGCCGCGAGATCCGCGCCAAGAACGTGCTCATCGCGGTCGGCGGCAAGCCGCTGATTCCGGAGATCCCCGGCAAGGAGCACTGCATCGACTCGGACGGCTTCTTCGAGCTCGAAGACCTGCCGAAGAAGGTCGCGGTCGTCGGCGCCGGGTACATCGCCACGGAGCTCGCGGGCATGCTGCACGGCTTGGGCTCGGACACGACGATCTTCTGTCGCCACGAAGGCGTGCTGCGCTCGTTTGATGTACGTTGTGTGTGGGAAGGATAGGGCAACAAGACTGTAGGCTGATGGTGTGAGGTGTGTTCTTGGATCAGGACATGTTGAGCAGCACACTCCAGGACGCGATGGCGAAGGACGGTCTTGTGGTGCGGCCGAAGAGCGAGGTGGCGGGTGTCGAGAAGACTGCGGACGGGAAGAAGACGCTCGTCCTCCGGGACGGCACGACGCACGAGGGCTTCGACACGGTCATCTTCGCGATCGGCCGCGTGCCGCTCACCGCGAACCTGAACCTCGAGGCGGCTGGCATTGCGACCGACTCGAACGGCTTCATCAAGGTCGACGAGTACCAGGCGACGTCCAGAAAGAACGTGTTCGCGGTCGGTGACGTGTGCGGCAGCCTGGCGCTGACGCCCGTGGCGATCGCGGCTGGGCGGCGGCTCTCGGACCGCCTCTTCGGCGGCATGGAGGGCGCCAAGATCTCGTACAAGAACGTCCCGACCGTCGTGTTCAGCCACCCGCCGATCGGCACGGTCGGACTGACGGAGAAGGAGGCGCGGGCGACGTTCGGCGACGCGGCGATCAAGACGTACACGAGTCGGTTCGTGAACATGTACTACGGCGTGGTGAACGAGGTGGACCCGGCGACGGGCGCGGCGAAGCCCAAGCCGGCGACCGCGATGAAGCTCGTGTGCGCCGGCGCGGACGAGCGCGTGGTGGGGCTGCACGTGATCGGCATGGCGGCGGACGAGATCCTGCAGGGCTTTGGCGTGGCGATCAAGATGGGGGCGACGAAGGCGGACTTTGACAACTGCGTGGCGATCCACCCGACCGCCGCCGAGGAGCTCGTGACGCTGGCGCCGTGGGGGCTCAGCGGCGCGCAGTAGTGTCGGAGGGAGCGAGTGCTAGAGAGCGCGGGGAGTCAAGTTGAAGTGAACATGTTGTTCTGCTCTGGCTTCAGAATCTGTGTCGAGATTCGAACCTGAACACGCTGTTGGCACGGCGGCCTTCGGTGTCTGGCGGTGCACGAGGAACTCACTCCAACGCGTCGAGTTCGCGTCGCGTTGCTGGTAGCGGACTCGCGACCTTGAGCAGCAAGCAGCTCGAGCGAGCCCTTGAGAAGGGCTGTATGGATCGTACACTGCGTCGTCGCGCAGTCGTCGACGTCGTCGTTCTGACGCTCAAGGCGTCGACCCGCCGCTCGGTCGCACGTCGCCGCCAAGTGGGTCTCCCAAGTATCGTTGTGCGAGTGAGTGTGGGTGGCAACCCTATCCTTCGAGAACGCACGCATTCAGATACTGAGAAATCGCAGGTTTGTCTGTCACCTGGCCGCTTCAACCTGCCGAGAAGAATCTCCTACAACAGCACCGAGCAGCTCACTCTCAAATTCCTCGACAACGTCAACGACCTCCGCATCTCTCTGCCCAACCGCCAGCATGGCCGGCGACAAGCGAACAGTTCTCTCTTCCAAGCGCGCGCGCGACCGCCGCCAACGTGCGCAGCGCCGCGCCAGCAACAAGCGCCAGCTCGACGACGCTGGCCACGCGCCGGTGCTCGCGACGCGCACGGCCGCGCCGCTCGAGCCGCTGCTCGCTATGCGCGTGCAGCTCAGCGATGAAAGCGAGAAAGCCAATAGGAACGCGCCCGCGAGCCCCACGGGAGCCGACGACGTGCCCGGCGCGGTCAACGACGAGATGGGCGACAACGAATACGATGACGACATGGAGAGCGACGACGACGACGACGAACTGGTGATCGTGTGTCGCGCGACGCTCCCAGACTTCTGCACGCGGTTCGTGCCGGCGGAGCAGGCTGCGAACCTGAACGCCCGTGGCGGGCGCTTCTGCGAGTTCACGGCGTCGATCCCGAGCTTCCGCGAGACGAGCGACGGCTTCACGACCTACAGGATCGCGCTGACGACAGGCAGCGAGCGCTTTGAGCTCGAGCGGCGCTACTCCGAGTTCGTGGCGCTCGCGAGCGCGCTCCGAGGTGGCAGCTGTGACGCTCCATCCGACGCTTCGACGGTGCAACGAGGACACGCGAGCGAAGGAAGCGAAGCGGAAGAGAGCGATGACGCGACAGACCAACCGACTGCACGGACAGAAGCGAAGGACGGGTTCGAGTGGGAGCTGCCGCCCAAGACGTGGTTCAAGGTGACGCAGCTGCCGGCGCTGGAGGAGCGGCGGCGGCAGCTGGAGCAGAGTCTCGCGCGCCTGCTCGAGCAGCAGGCGATGAGTCGTCGCGCGGTGGTGCGCGACTTCCTCATGCTCGACATCTTCGGCGCGCAGGTCGCGGAGGCGACGCAGCGCCGTGCGGGCGAGTAATGAGCGGCTCGAGGCTCTCCTGACCACCTCCGGATCCTTCTCGACTGGCTCTCCCAAGCACATATACTCCCACGTATCCGCGAACACGCGAAGCTCACACACAGATAAACAGCAGCAGCAGCGGCAGGTGACAGAGCAGCCGAACGCTCGGGCGCTCGAATGACGCAGCGAAGCGACACGATCGCGACTGGCGCAGCAGGAGTCGATCCTGCCAGACACGACGGCGATCGCGCTCTCGACGTCGGCTTCGCGTCGCCAGCACCTTGGCATGGCCTTCCCATCCGACGCGCTCGCACAGCCGAAGGTTGCAACCTCATGCATGGAGCATCGAGGTCACGATATCGCCTCCACGAGCTCCAATATCGCAAAATGCAAAATTTAACAGACTATCCTAATTTTTGAACATCTTGTGCACTTGTGCACCACAAGAATGTTCCGCATGTGTGGACTACACCAAGTTGCTATTTTTAGCCATCATTTTTGTCTGTCATTTGTGCTTCAACACCAGGAGACGCAGGCACGACCACCAGTGGTGTCGTCCACCTCGCCAGCAGCAGCAGCAGCAGCAGGAGCTCCTCCGACAATGACGGCGCCGTGGGTCGTGCTCAAGTTCGGCGGCACGAGCGTGTCGACTGCCGCGCGCTGGCGCTGCATCTGCGAGCAAGTGCAGCAGCATCTGCAGAGTGCGGACGCGCCGAACGTGTGGGTCACGATCTCGGCGCTCACGCAGGTGACCAACAAGCTCACGGAGGCGATCGCGGCTGCCAGCCACGCCGGCGCTAGCCACGCCGACGTCGTCACGCGCCTGCTCACGCAGCACTTCGCGCTCGCATATGAAGTGGGGCTCTTCCCGGAGCTCGCGGGCGTCAGCAGCGCCACGGACGCCTATGACGCGTGGCTGCAGCGCTGGCTGCGCTCCGTGCTCGGTGGCGAGTCGTTCGCACCCGCGGCCATCGACCCGAGCATCCCCGAGAGTCTGCACCCGCTGCTACAGGAGTTCAAGAACCTCGTGCGTATCCTCGAGGGCATCAAGCTCACCGAGGAGGCCTCGCCGCGCATCCAGGCGCGCGTGCTCGCGTTCGGCGAGCTGCTCTCCACGCACCTCGGCGTCTGCGTCATGCAGCAGTTCGGCCTCGCGGACGTGCAGCGCGTGGATGCGCGCGAGATTCTCGTGAGCGACGCCGCGAGCTCCAAGTCTGAGGAAGACCGCTACCTGCAAGCCGAGGTGCTCCCGAAGCACGACATTGCCAAGGCGCTCGCCGTGAGCAACGGCAAGCGCGTCGTGCTCACGCAGGGCTTTATCGCCAGTACGAACGACGGCGCCACATGCGTGCTCGGCCGCGGAGGCAGCGACACGTCCGGCTCGCTCTTCGCCGCGATGCTCAAGGCGAGCCGCTACGAGATCTGGACGGACGTGCATGGCATGTTCACGAGCGACCCGCGGTACGTGCCCGACGCACGCCTAATCAAGAGCCTGGACTACCGAGAGGCGCAGGAGCTCGCGGCCATGGGCGCGAAGGTGCTGCATCCGCGCTGCATTGTGCCGGCGCAGTGGGCGGAGGTGCCCGTGGAGATCCGCAACACGAACGACCCGCAGGGTGACAAGACGACGATCCGCCCGAGCGGCGAGGAGGACACGGCGAGCCCCAAGATCCTCGCGGTCGTGCGCCGCCAGAACATGACGACGCTCAGCATCACGGCGTTCGACATGTGCGGTACGTCGGGCTTCCTCTCCAAGGTCTTCGCGCCGTTCGAGAAGTTCGGCATCTCCGTGGACCTCATCGCCACGTCGCAGTTCTCCGTCACCGTCACGCTCGACCACATCCCGGGCGGCGTCGACGGCGCGCCGTTCAAGCTGCTGCTCGAAGAGCTCGACGCGCACTCCAAGGTGCAGGTGTACGCCGAGTGCTCCGTCGTGTCGATCGTCGGGCGGCGGCTGCGCAAGTCGCTCGCGGAGCTCGGGCGCGTCTTCGAGGTGCTTGAGGGCTACGACGTACTGCTGCTGAGCGAGTCCGCCGAAGACCTCAACCTGTCGTTCGTGGTGCAGCAGAAGAACGCGGACGATATCGTCGCGCGCATGCACCAGTTCTTCTTCAGCGACCCGGTGGGCGGCGGCAGGGAGGAGAGCCACCCGGTGGC
Organism: Globisporangium yorkense; assembly: GCA_023333695.1. Lineage (NCBI taxonomy): Eukaryota > Oomycota > Peronosporomycetes > Pythiales > Pythiaceae > Globisporangium > Globisporangium yorkense. The sequence continues at coordinate 19,157 of JAASFH010000202.1, forward strand.
CAGCGGCCTTCCGCCGGCAGCTCCGATCCGCCGGTCGTCGTCTCGGGACTCGCTGCTCGGGCCGACGTGGCAGGCGCTGCTGAACACCAAGTCGTCATAGAGGAAGGAGTTCGAGTGGAAGCAATAGACAGACGCTCGCATTACGACCTTCACTCGCTGTCGCTCTCGTCGTAGTCGTCGTCCTCCTCAATGTCGACGGCTGGCGATGCCGCCTTCGTCTGGCTCGCGAGTGGCTCTCGAGCTGCTGCTGCTGCTGCTGTCGTCTTCTTGCTCTTCGGCGCTCGCTTCTTGGGGGTGGCTGTCCCGTCCGCCGCCGCCTTCCGCTTGCGGGTCGGGCGCTTGTGGTAGTTGACGTCGCGCTCGTCGATGCGCTCGACGGTGTCTCGCAGGAACGCGAGCGTCGGGTCTGCGAGCACCACGCGCTTGCTGTTCCCAGTCATGACTTGAGGTTACGCTCCACACCGCAACCTTCGCTCACAGCACACAGTACGTACAGTTCGACAGGCGTGATGACCGCGCCGCCTTCATCCTGCGTCTGCGCCTGCGCTCGGAGCCTGCGGCCGAGATCGTGCACGAGCGCCTCCACGGCCGCCACTTCCTTCCAGCAAAGGTTACAGTAGGGTACACTGGTGCAATGCATGCACACACGCAAACCGACGCACCACAGCACTGCACAGCCGAGTCCACCACTTGGCCCATGTCCTCCTGCTCGCGCAGCAGGCGCTTCACGCGGCCCTGCAGTGTGCGTATGAGAGTGATTGTCGCCATTGTCGTATGCATGCACACAGCACAGCACCTTGAAGACGCTCTCTTGCTGTCTGCTGCCCATTCCTTCGCGAAGTGTCAAAATGGCAAGTGATCTAGATAGTGACATAATCCAGGATATCCTGTCGAGCCAAATACTCATTTCAGCTCGTCATGGCGCTCCGCAACGTCGCGCGGCGGCTGCAGCAGCGTACCCCACGTGCCTCCTCTACGCGCGCCGCGTTCTCCTCTGCGGGCGGCGGCGACAATGCCGAGGCCGAGTTCGCGCTGGGCGTGCGCCACTTCCTCGGCCGCGCCGAGGCGCCGAGCGCGCGCCGCGCCGTGCTCCACTGGACGAACGCCGCGCTGAGTGGCCACGCGAAGGCGCAGAGCGCGCTCGGGCAGCTCTACCTGCGCGGCCACGGCGACGTGCGGAAGGACGAGCAGCTGGCGCGCCGCTTCCTGCGGCAGGCGGCGGACGCCGGCCACGAGAGCAGCTGCCATGAGCTCGGGAAGCTGCTGCTGCACGACAGCGAGGATGGCGCCGCCGCTGCCGACGTGGACGCCGCGCTGCGCTACTGGACACGCGCGGCGGAGAAGGGTCACGCAGCAGCCAGTTACGACTTGGCGTTCGTGTACGAGCGCGGCGTGCACGTGTCGGCGGACATGGCGCGCGCCGTGGAGCTGTACCAGCAGGCGGCGGCGAGCGGGATGCCTGAGGCGCACCGTGCGCTCGGCAGCGTGTTCCTGAACGGCCGCGAGGCTGCGGGCATCGCGCAGGACGTGGACAAGGCGGTCGCGCACCTCAAGCACGCGGCGGGCACCGGGCTGGCGCTCGCGCAGTTCGATCTCGGCGCCTGCTACATGCTCGGCCGCGGCGTGGCGCGCGACTTCCAGCAGGCGGCGCAACTCTTCTTCCTCGCGGCCGAGGGCGGCGTGCCGGAGGCGCAGCTCTGCCTCGCGCAGCTCTTCGAGCAGGGCAACGGCGTGCAGCCGGACCGCGCCAAGGCCGTGCAGTACTACCAGCTCGCGGCGCAGAGCGGCTTGAGCGAGGCCAAGAGCGCGCTCGACCGGCTCGGCGAGCCGCACGAGCCGCCCCAGGACAAGCGCCAGTGAGTGAAGTTCGAGATCACGTAGTCAAGGACGACCAAGACAATAGAGAATGAACCGCCATGTTGCGCTCACACTGTAGATATCGACGGTTGGCTGGCGCTGCTCACTTGCGAGCCACTTGCGTCGGTGCTGCGGATGTCCTCGCCATGCATTACTCCATGTACTTGCCTCCTGCTTAGCGGATACCTGCGTCATCACGAGGTTCGTCAGCTGCAAGACCTGATGCCAAGGAGCAGACAGACACCTACAGGAGACGTACCAGGCTTCTTCTTCTGCTTGATCTCGGCCTCCGAGACGCTGTGCAGGCGGATGACGCTCGGCTGGCTCTGGTTGTACTTCTCGGCGCCGCCCGACCAGTCGTACGACACGGCGTACGCGAAGATGTCGCCGCGCGCGTTGAACTTGCCGAGCGTGATCGACTGGTTGCTGCAGTGGGGACGACACGAGCCATCAGTTGCTACCACCACCACCACCAGTCACCACCACCACAAACAAGGCAGGAACGCACCACTTGGCGAACGTCTTGAGCTTCTGCCGCGCGTCCTTGTCCCAGAAGCAGTACGTGCCGTCGCCGCCCGTGGTCGAGAACGTGCCGAACGGGTGGAACGCGATGCTGCTGACGGGGTAGATGTCGGTGCCCTCGCGGTGCGCCTTGAACGCGAAGTCGCCGCCCTTGTCCTTGTCCTCCACGTGCTGGATCGCCACGCGGCCCTCGATCGAGCCGATCGCGAAGCCCGAGGCGTTCGGGAAGCACGCTACCGTGCGCGTCTGGAACTTGAGGTTCGACAGGATCGACTTGTAGATCACCGACGGCTGGCGGATGTCCACGACGTGCACGAAGCGGTCGGCTGTCGCGACCACGAGCAGCGGGTGCTTGACGTCCATCGCGTACACGCGCTCCGAAAGCTGCAGCGTGGCCATGGGCGCCGGCGACCTCGTGTCCCAGTACTTGACGGTCTTGTCCCAGCTGCCAGTCACCACGCAATTGGCCTCCTGGATCGCCGCGATCGTGCGGATCGGCGCGTCGTGCTGCCGTACAACAAGCGTCAACCCACACTCTTCACCTGCTGCATATAGTACACTACGTCACGCACCACCGCGATCTGCTGACCCTGCGCAGGGCCGTTGAGCGCCCACATCTTGGCGGTCTTGTCGCACGAGCCGGAGAACACCGCGCTACCGTCCTGCGAGCATGCGCACCCGCATGTATCCATCAGTGAGCCATCACCAAGCCCGTCGGCAACCGCTCTCAGCACTGCTCACGTACCCCGCTGAAGGCCGTACAGAGCACCGGGCCGTCGTGCGCGATTTGCGCCTTGGGCACCGCGTTGAACTGCGCGCCTTGCTGCTGCACCTCCCAGCACCGCACGTAGTTGTCCCAGCTGCCGGCCACCAGCACGTTCGACGTCGGCGACCACGCGAGGTCCGAGATGCCGTCGTTGATGGGTGTCGGCACCGTGTAGTCGCTGTTGGGGTTCGGGTAGCCGCCGGCCGCCGCTGCGGATGCGCCGAACGCCGACATGCTCGCTGCTTGTTGTAGCTCTTGGGTTGTTCGTGTGTGTGTGGGCAGCAGCCAGCAGCCATCGGTGAAGTCATAGTGACGAAAATGAGGAAAGCCAATATCCCCCTCTCTTTCTTCACTATTAGTTAGCTTTGTTCGACTCTTGCATACTATTTCGTTGACACCATGTCGAATGTTGAACTCGGCCAAGCCTCTTCATCAGACGACTGCCACTTCGGAATCGGCGGCCGTAGGACGACGACGACGCATCGCGATGCGCAGGAGCGTGGCGAACGCTCACTCGGAGCGCTGGACGCGCCTGCAGCGCGCGCCTCCCGAGCGCCGCGTGCAGTTCCGCGTGACGCTGGCGACCGCGCGCTCGGACGCGGAGCTGGCGGCGCGCGTGCACGCGGTGGCGGACGCCGCGTCGCCCTCGTACGGTGCCTACGCGCAGGAAGCGGCGGCGCTCGCAGACCTCTGGGCGCCGCATGGGGAAGCTCTGCGCGCGATCGAAGCGCTCGCTGCGGCGGCCGACGGCCTCGAAGCGACGCCGAACGCGCCGCGCGACGTGTGGACGCTGCGCATGGCCGCCGCCACCGCCGAGTCGCTCTTCCGCACGCAGCTCTTCGAGTTCGCGCACCACCGCGTCGCGGGCCTCACGGTCATGCGCCCCGACGAGAGTTACGCCATTCCGGAGCAGCTCGCGAACCACGTCGTGTACATCGACGGGCTCGAGAGCTTCCCGACGGAGATGCAGGCGCAGTACATGGTGAAGGACACGACGCAGCGAGAGACGCGCCAGAACGGCGATCCGTTCGCCATCAAGCAGCACACTCTGGGCTTCGGCATGAAGCCGCGCGAGGTGGTGACCCCCGAGATGATCCGCGCGCAGTACGACATCCCAGATGATCTGGCAGCGCTCAACGGTACGCACGCGGCCAACAAGCTCGTGATCGGCACGTTCCTGCATGAGTTCTACATGGAAGCAGATCTGACGGCGTTCCTGAGTACGTACGACCCTGCGTACGCGAACACGAACCCACAGATGCCGGCGACACGCGGCGACTGCATCGCGGGGCTGCCTGGGTCGTCGGCGACGAAAGCCACGGGCGAAGCCTCCCTGGACATCCAAGTGGCCGCCAGTATCGCGCGTAGCGACAACATCGAGATGATCTGCTACACGAACCTGCGCGACGACTCGCGACCGGAAGCGGCGGACAACCAAGAGCCGTTCCTGACGTTCCTCCAGGAGATCAACGACATGAACCCGCCGCCTGCGGTCGTCTCGATCAGCTACACAGACGACGAGTGCAGCGTCCCTAAGGAGTACGCACTCGCTGTAAACCGCGAGCTCATGAAAGCAGCGATGCGGGGCATCACGGTGCTCATCTCGGCGGGCGACGCTGGGTCACAGGGCAGTCACCTCGCAGACTTCTGCGGCATCAAGTCGTGCTCGCGGTTCATCGCGAACTTCCCGGCATCCTCGCCGTACGCCACCGCAGTTGGTGCGACGACGCTCGACATGACCAGGAACAGCTCGCTAGTCCCCGACAAATACCGCGAGACAGTCACGTCCACAGAGGACGACGCGCTGATCACGTCGGGCGGCGGCTTCAGCGAGCTCTTCGCTCGACCGCCGTACCAAGACCGTGCTGTCGGCACGTATCTCGAGATGGCGCAGACGGCGGGGCTCTTGCCGTTCTTCAACGCCAACGGCCGCGCGTACCCGGACATCACGGGGATCGGCCACGCGTTCCCAGTCGTCCAGAACGGCAAGGTGTACCCGACTGACGGGACGTCCGTGTCGGCACCGCTGCTGGCGTCCATGGTGATCCTGCTCAACAAGATGCGGCTGGACGCCGGCAAACCAGTGCTCGGGTTCCTCAACCCGTTGCTGTACCAGCTGTACGAGGTCTGCCCGCACGTGTTCATTGACATCACGGAGGGCGACAACTCGTGCGGGTCGTCCGAGATGTCGTGCTGCTCGAAGAGCCATGTGGCGACGGACGGCTGGGACGCGACGTCCGGCGTCGGCACGCTGCGCTTCACGCAGTTCGCGAGCGACCTGGACCGCTGCATCGAGCTGATCCAGAGTCAGAGCCGGGAGAGCATCAACCTCATGGCCGACAGCACCAGCTTCGTGTCCAGCCACCGTGGCGCGCACGAGCTGATGTTCAGCGTCGCGCTCGTCGCCGGCGTCGCGCTCATCAGCGTACTCTTCTCGCTGCGTTCCAAGCTGTTCGCGACGGCGAGCGAGAGCGGCCGCCGCCTGCGCTTCTATCTCGACATCCGCGAGCCTGCGCGCGAGCACCTGCTCTCGAGCGACCAGAACCGCGTGTAGAGAGAGAGAGAGAGAGAGAGAGAGAGAGAGAGATGCAGAGTTGGGATTCCAAGAGGACACGCAAGAGGGAAGCAGCATCGTCGAGTCTCAAGGCTACGGCGCACTTGCAGCTACTCAATGTCTTCCTCGATCTCGTACTCGTCGTCGTCGTAGTTGTCTTCGCCGTCGCTCGCGCTCTTCGCCTCGCGCCGCTTGCTTCCTCTCGAGAACCAGTCGCCGCACGTCCGGACGCACCTCGCGCCGTCCGTTGCGTCGTGCATCTGGAGCCACGCGGAGCCGAGTAGCTCTAGGACCGAAGCGCGCTTGTGCGCCTGCGAAGACAAGCTGGGATCACTCCTCCTCCGTCCATCAAGCACTTGTAAGGAGCTAGCTAGCGTACATTCTTCCGCAGACACTGGCCGATGAAGCCTCGGAACTCGTCGGAGAACGCGAGCTCGTCGTCGTCGTCCGGGAGCGACGGCTCCGGGCTTTCAATGATGCTCTGCACGACCTGAACGATCGTCCCGAGAGCCCGACGGTGTTAGCTCTCTCGAGGGAGAGACGCAGGGTAACAACAGCAGCGTACATGACACGCACGTCGATGTAGCTGCGCGCCGCCTGGTACGGGAAGCTCTTGGTCGCGCACTCGATGAGCACGAGTCCGAGGCTCCAAATGTCCGACTTGTAGCTGCCCCAAGACAGGTCAGCAACAGCCTTCAGTCCACCCATCAGTACGCAGTCTCCACGCACGTACGTACTCGTATGGCTGGTTCTGCACACGCTCCGGCGACATGTACTTGAACGTGCCAACGAAGGTCTGCGCCATGTCCTGGGAGTTCCCGAGCTCGCGCGCGATGCCAAAGTCCGTGAGCTTGATCGTGCCGTTCGCCTTCGCGAGGATGTTCTGTGGCTTGATGTCGCGGTGGAAGTGGTGCGATTGCTTGAGGTGGAGGAGGCCTTGGAGCATCTGGAACGCCATCGCGGCGATCACGCGCTCCGGGATTGCCTGCCGCTGCTGCGCGATGACCTTATCGAGCGACCCGGCTTCGCAGTACTCGAGCACGAGACTCAGCGCGTGGTCTTTGAAGTACGCGCCGTAGAAGTCCACGAGGAAGGGACTCTCGACGCTGTAGAGCGTGCGGATTTCCGTGAGCATCTGGTCGCGCTTGGTCTTGTCGTAGACATTGGTCATGAGCTTGACGGCGTAGAGGGCGTTTGTGCGGTGGTGTCTGGCGCGCATCACGTGGCCAGAGCATCCGCGGCCGATGAGCCCGAGCGTCTCGAGTTCGTCCAGCGAGATCAGCTGAGGACAGCATGAAGGCATGTGAGTGCGGCCACCATGCGAGAGTCTGACTGCTGTCTTCTCCTCACCTTGCGCTTCATCTGGTAGAGTGGGTCGTCGTCGGTAGCCTGACGCTGCTGCCTTGACACGAACGTCACGCCTGTGCGGTTAATCTGGATCTGCCCTTTGCGCAGCGTGGTCTCGCCGATGTCGCACGAGTTCTCGAGGTCGTCGTCCTCCTCGATGTCTTCTCCTTCGGACTCATCGTCGCTGTCTCCGCGCTTGCGCTGCACGCGAGTGTTACTCTCGCGGGGTTTGCTCGGTGCTCGAACCTCGTCCTCCACCTCGAGCAGCGAGAGAACTGGGCGGCCTTTCTTCATCGGGGACCGAGCGTGCGTCACACAACGAGCAACGCAGCGAGAGCGCGAAGGAGACTGACAACCGCAGCAGCGAAGGCATGCGTGTAAGATTAGCTCCAACAGAGCCCTAAGTTCTTGTGCATCTGCAAGCTGAGCTGAGCTAGCGACGCCGGTGTGTCATGCAGGTCTCGTAGGTTGGGACCATGTACCTGGGAGAGCACGAGCAAAGTGTGAGGTGTGCGCCAACCACCCAGCCGCGATCAAGAGCAAGCAGGCCACTCACTTGATGTTGACGAAGGCATCCGGGCCGCCGTGGCTCTCGAGCTGGTTGAGCGTCTCGAGGATGAGGTCGCCAAGATTCTCCTGTCGTCGCTGGCCATAGTCAATCGCGTCGCCGCAGTTGACGCGCTTGGTGATGAAGAGGTTGAAGACCGACAGAAGCTGACGATAGTACGGGACGAGCGCTTCGCCCACGTACGAGCAGCACTGCACCATCTTCTGGAGCACCTTGAGCTGCACGCAGATCACCGCTGGGTTGCGCGTCGACAGGTTCTGCTTCATGGGGAGCACGAGGTGCGCGACGCACGCGAGCACGCGGTTCTCGCCCTTTTCGAGGAGATCCAGCGTGCCGTTGAGCGCCAGGAACTGGTATGGCTCGTCCAGATCGCGCAGACCCTCCATGAAGATGGGGAGGTAGTGGTTCAAGTCGAGCTTGGTGATGTCCACTTGCCACTGCAGCTTCCGGACTGCGCCGGCAAAGTTCACGCGCAGAGGCAGATCGCCACGGTCGTCTGGAGTACACACGCAGAGCTTGTCAGTGTCCAGTCGCCTCCACCTTCGCATTGCATGGAGACGAGAGACGCACAGAAGTAGCGGAAGCGCGTCGGCTCGATCTTGCGTGGCTTGAACGCGCCAGAAGACATAGGCCGGGGAACGGGTGACATAGCCACCGCTGCGCTCGATCGGATCTTGAACGCGTGCTCGAGGTGCTTCATTGCGTCGAGCGAGCTCACCGCGCTGGATCTGGTGCCGATGGTTGACTTTGACGGTGAGGAGCTTCCTCCGCTCAGCGGAGCAAGCACCTTCCCTTTTCCAAACGGAGTGCTTTGCGTCTGGGTCTGCATCGACGACCCGGTCGAGAGTTTCGCCATCTCCCGGATGTGATGCGCCGAGAGATGTCGATCCTTCGCGGACTGCACTATGCGTCGGTTCGCCATTGCGATCGGCATGCTGGTAGTGCGCGCGTAGTAGCTGTCACCTGCTCCGATCTGCAGCATCGGTGCCTTCTTCGCCATCCTTCGCGCCGATGCTCTGATGCTGGGGTTCCGACGTCGTCGCAGCAGGGCGCTTGTCTTTGTATGCCGAGAGCAGAAGAAACAAGCGAGTGGGCTTCGGATGTGCGGTCCGGCGTCGCGTTCTTATCATTGATTTACCCCCGTCTGAGGTCACATCGATCCTGTTCGGTATTTATACATGGCTACATGTGTGTGGTAGCCACAAACTGAAGTTGAAGTTGACTGTGAAGGAATCAATGACATGACTCTGCAATGCACGCGTTGCAATGTGATCTGACGCATGCTCACGATGCAATAGACTTGAAATTATGTTGAATGGATGACACTGTAGAAGATAGGAAGCTCGTATGCGACTACAGCTCCTTGACGAACTCGTAGATGATGAAGTCGAGGTTCTCCGGGATCGACTTCTCCCTCTTCTTCACATACCCGCTCGCCTGGTAGAACGCCTGCGCAACACTCACAACCTGACCGGTCCAAAGCGAGATGCGTGTGTACTCGTGCGCCTTCGCCCACGACTCGAGCTCCGTCACAAGCAGCTTGCCGATACCGAAGCGCCGGAACTCACGCTTGACAGACATGCGCCGCAGCTCGCCCTCGCCGTCCTCCTTCTTCTCCAGCGCCACCATCCC
>JAASFH010000203.1:0-28395 GCA_023333695.1 Globisporangium yorkense
GCGTGTACGCGCGGCTGCAGCACCTGGTCAAACTGCTGGACGATGCGGCCGAGGTCCTCACCAGCTCGCACTCGAGGCGCCTGCTCCAGTACCAGCAGCAGATTGACGCGTGCGTGGAGGAGTACAAGGTCGCGCTCGGAGGTGGGTGGTGGATTGGATGGACAGAGAGCTGTGCTGTGCTGTGGGGCTCGCCCCTCCCATGGCAAAGCTACGCTCGTGATGACTCTCGAACGAACGAACTCACTGCTGCAGTTGATGTGGATGCTGCGAGCAGCGCGTCCGCTCTGCGACGCGAAGCAGCTCGAGTTCGAGGTTAAGTCGATCGAGACGTCGATGGCGATGATGCTGTTGCCGCACTTGGAGATCTGCCGCACCATCACGACTGCGTGCGTAGCGTTCGCTTGCTCTCTTCAGTTTGCTTCGTTGTGTTGCTGCTGTGTCAGCTCCTGTTGTACACTGTTACATATTTCATGGGGTGAACCTGACGGACTGACCGACTGGCTGGCTCCTCCTCATCATCTTCATATTCATCACCATGATCTGCGCGCTGGTTTGCTGCGCACCACGGAAGAAACGCGCAGGTGGAGCGGAACGCGGGCTTCGCGAGCGCCGAGCGCGCTAAGGTGAACCAGTTCGTACAGACCGCAACGGGGCTCAAGGACCGTAGCGCAGGCTTCGACAGGTGCGGTGTGTTGCGTCAGTGGCGAAGATCTTGTAGCTTGCGTCTCGCATTGCGTCTTGGGTGGCGGTGACGAGCTTCAGCGTCGTTCACACTCGCTCCTGTCACTGCGGCGGTGGCTGACGTCGTCACCACTGCCTATTGTCTAGCGTCCTGAGCGACTCGAGCGCGTTCATCGCGGATCTGAAGCTGTTCGAGCGAGCGGCGAGCCAGGTAAGGAAGAAGCAGTTGAGTTCGTTTGGTTCGGACCTGGATGCTGCACAACTGACGTTGACTGCGCTCTTCGCGTCCCCATGCTCTCTGCTCGGTTCCTGTCGCTGTGCAGGACGCTTTCTCCGTGCGCTCGAGCACGCTCAAGCTCCAGTTCCGAGAGTCTCTCGACGAGGAGCTCTTCCAGGCGTACGTGCAGGACTGGAAGGACAAGAAGCAGGCGATGCAGGTGGGTGCTGGCTGGCGTCTTTGTATGTGTCTTGTATGTGAGAGAGTGCGTGTAAGTGTGTTTGGTTGCATCTGTATCAGTGGACTTCTTGGGTGTGCTTTGGTTGGGATGTGACTCGGTCGAAGGCGTCCTCTGCTCCTGCATCATCTAGAAACTCACGCGGATTGTTCGCCGAGCAGGTGGTGAGGCGCAGCGCGCAGTTCCAAGCAGCCACGCAGCGCCTCGAGAGCCTGAAGGTGCAGATCGTGACACTCGACCGCTCGGTCCAGAAGAGGTACAGCCTGTCGTGTGCTTGACCGGCCAGCAACTCGATGGTGTTCCGCTTCTCTTCCTCTTCTGTTGAGTGACGCTGTTTTTGTGTGGTTGGTGTCTCTAGCAAGCAGGTCAAGTCGAGAGATGACCCCATGCGCGCTCACCTGTGCCACGAGGTACGCGCTCGAACTTTGTGAAGCGACCCCGTCGATTCCTGTTCAGCTGTACGCACAGACAGACACTCATCGACGTCTCTGATCGGTATCGCGTGTCTCTAGGTGCATCTGCTGTTCTCCGAGGAAGGCGGCGCGATCGACCTCAGCGACGCCAGCAGCTTGCTCTCGGCATGAACAGCCATGCGAGTCTCCATTGATTCAGTTCCAATCTCATCTTGTCATCGCCATCGTCGTCGTTGTCGTTGAAGATCTCGTTGTACCTGGTGCGTTCGCATCCTCCATGAGCGTGGCAATCGCGAGCGCTGCGCAGCTGCTCGTCGCCTCAAACTGGGAGAGCCACCGATTGCTGTAGCTGAGACAGAGTCTCGCGAGCCGCTTTGCGTTCGCGGACGACACGCTCGCCGCCTCGAACTCGCGCAGGTGGAGCTGCTCGACCGCTAGGTTGTTGTAGCACACTGCCGCGAGGCAGATCTTCTGCGCGGATGCACCGTCGCCCGGCTCGCCGTTCGCGCCGTGGTCCTCCAGCTTGTTCTGCTCGATCATCTCGAGGATGCTCGCCATGTACGCCATCGCCTCCTGGTGCTTGAGCTGGAAAGAGAGCAAGTTCGCCGTGTGGAGTCGACACTTGGCGAGGTGCGACCAGTTGGTCTGCTTCGAGTGGATCTCGTGCGCCTTGAGGATGTACTGCAGCCCTGCATGCGGCTTGCGCTTGCGGTAGTAGTAGTGCGCGTACGTGTCGTACAGGAACGCCATGAGCTCAAGTCGCGCCGCGGCGTCCACCAAGATCGAGTTGTGCACCAGCTGTTCGGCTTGCTTGATCAGCTGCAGCGCCGGTGTGAATTTCTTGTAGTCGATGCAGCGGCTCGCGAACGCGTTGCACGTGACCACGAGCTGCTTCCACAGCTTCGCCTCGAACGCGCCGACACCGCGAGCGCGCACGAGCGACACAAGGAGCGACTCGAGTGTGGCGATGCACTGGCCGAACTGCAGCTTGGCTTCCATGCGTCGCACTTCTTCGCACAGGCGGTGCTCGCACATCGCCACGAGTGAGACAGGCTTCTGGGATCGCGCTTCACTGCTGCTCGTGCCGTCACCGCGCTGTGGGTGGAGCCCAGGGAACGCCTGCGCCAGAGCGCACCACACCGCCTTGACAGCGCCGGTGCCTGCGAACCAGATCGGTCGCGGCACTTTCGGCATATTGATCACGACTTTGCCGTCGCGAAGGCGCTGCGAAGGCTGCCACGAGTAGTGGACGCTTGCGGTCGATCGGGGCTGTCGCGCTTGACTCTCTGCGGCTGCTGGGACGCTCTTCGCGTTCAGGGATGGAAGCGAGCACGACGACTCCATCGAGCGCCTTCCCTTGGTTCCAACAGCTTTCGATGACGATCCTGGTCGAGGGCGGACACTCGATAGAGCAGACTCCGCAGCATTCCTTTGCGCGCCGTCTCCTCCGCCACTTTCGACGCCAGCTGCCTTCGCCTTGATGGACGTCGCGTAAATTGTCAGGATCTGTCGCGCCAGCTCGTTCTCCCACTCGTCCTCATTCTCTGGAGAGCGCTCCGGCGGTCGAAGCAAGTCGATGTCGCACCGGATCTCGTCTCTTGTTGGGCTGCCAGGCTGGTGGTGCTCGGCGCTCTGTCGAGAGGAAGCTTGGCGCGGCGACAGGTTGTCGACGTTTGACTGCTGATGCACAGCTTCGGGATCAGGGGCTGCGATCTCCAACTCGTCGATCACCCGAGGCACCTTGTCTGTCGCGAGCTCATCCCGTTCTGCTCGCGATGAAGCTGTTTCGATGTTGGCGATCCGCATCCCGCGCATTCGATCGACAAAGGTTCGACCTCCTCCATCGCCGTTCTCGATCGAGCGCTTAGCGTCTCTCGCTTGACTCAGCAGCGCCTTCGACTTGTCCAGAATTGCGAGCGTTCTCTGGTCTACTTTGCTTCGAACACGGTTGAACGCAGCGTCGACCGGTCCGGAAGCTTGAGTGTACACGTCTTCGCCATCCTCGTCAGCATCGTCGAGAGACTTACAGCTTGTCTTCGGCTTGCACAACCCGCGAGCTGCCTCTGACTGGTCCTTCTTGCGGTGCTCCGACTTGCGCGCTGCAGCAACAAGCGGCGAGTTCTGGATCGTGCGGGAGCCGCGGGATGCTCGAGATTGACCGGCTTGCGCTCTGCGAGTTGTGTCCTTCTGCCTGCGTTCTAGTGCGCCGGCTTCTGCACCGATGTCGTCGGGAACGACACTGTCCTGCTCCTCTTGCGAACCTCCCGCGCCTTCCACGCGAGCCACGACGACGGCTCTCCGATCCTCGGTTCGAATTGGGTGTCGAAGCGAGTCGGAGCCTGCGTAGACAGAGCGCTGGACATGCGGGAAGTCGAGTCCGCTTTCGGCGAGCGAGTGCGTCACCAATGAGTGCAGATTCTGCTCGAGTCGCTGAGCTGGTGATCTCGACCGAGAAGATCTCAGTCCGGGACGATCGATGGGCGACGCGACCATCACGCCGGCATCTCGGAGGTTCTGCATCACCTGCTGAACGATGTCGCGCCGCTGTTGCTGCAGCAGAGCCTCGTTCTCTTCTTTCATTCTCTGTAGGTGGTCGCACACCGACGTCAGCGCGTAAGCGTTGTCCCTGTCATGAAAAGAACCTCTGCGCTCACCTTCACGATGCTTGCGACTTGGTCCTCAGAGAGCATTGGTGCACTGTCCACCACGATGTCAGTACGCTACTGTACTCGAGCGATCGCCCTGCAAGCCACATACGCACCTCGTGTCCGCAGACAAAGGGGCTTGCGCTGCATCATCGCCATGTGTCGTCATGCTATCGGTTAGTTCTGCGTGTAACTCGGCAAGTTACGCAGAGTTACGCTCTAGTTAGCACCGTTTCATCGTGGAACATGAGCGGCGAGACGCTGCGTGAAGCGATCTGCGCCGGCGACCTCGACGCCGTGCGGCGGCTGGTGGATGACGAAGGCGCGAGCGTGAACTACGTCGACGCGGACGACGGCTGGCCGCTGCTGCTCTGGGCTGTGAAGGCGCACCAGCCAGAGTGTCTCGACTTTCTGCTCTCGAGAGGCGCGAACTTGCACATCGGCGACAGCTCGGGCAACACCGCGCTTCACAAAGCAGCGTACTTGGGACACGAAGACTGCGTCCGCATCCTTCTCACACACGGAGCGCAGCTGGACGTGCAGAACTTGACGCACCAGTCGCCTGCCGACCTTGCCGAGATCTTCGACCGCAAACACATCGTCGACCTCCTCGCCACGTATTACCGCCACGGCAAATCAGAGCAAGCGCACTAGGCAACGGCGCCGGAACATCTGCACGGATCACCACGCGCCGCGTTGATTGTGGCGACTGCTTCCTGAACTCTGCTGGTCCACAACGTCGATCTCGCATCCTCGGACCCGACATGAATACACGCGACTGCGACACCATCCGCAGCATCTTTCAGACCACACATCCTTCCCATCTGCTCGTCACAGTATGAATACTCCACCACCGCCTCACCTCTCCCCTCTGACGACGCACTTGGCTTCGAAGAGCGCTGACATATCCGCTTCGTCCTTCACTTCCTTCGCTGAGCCACTGGAGTGTCTGCTGGAACGCAGTCGTAACGAGGATCGTCAGAGAAGCAGTGTGCGTGTGCTCTCAACAGTGTTGAGCGACGCACCTCGTTGGCAGCGGCACCGACCGGAGCAGAACGCGCTTCGACACCTGACTGCTCCAGGACGCCGGCAGGAACTCGGGACACTCCCATCCACTGCGGGAGTTGGTTGCTGGAGGGTGGAGCGATGCAGGTATCGACGTCAGGAGTTAGTCTCCTGGCGTGGTCCAGAAGAGAGTGAGGACGAGAGAACAGCTACCTGTCGTGTCCTTGGCTGCGAAGATGATGGGGGAGTGGTGCCGACTGAACTGCTTGAGGAACAGGAACGCCTGCTCCGTGAGCGCCAGTCCGTCCCCGACGCTCTTCGCTGTCATCTACGCAGCCCACATCAGCACCTGCCTCCAGATCGTTTGCAAGGAAGGAGCGAAGAACTCGCACCTTGTCGATCGCGTGGAAGGAGCTGACACAGTTGATGACCATCAGCAGCGCTGCAGCAGCCAGAAACCCGCACAGCGCCGTCACTTTCCCACCACCAGCAGCATCAGCAGACGGCAGCAGTGCGGCGTACGTGCAGTCGGCGCCTCCATGAGCTCGAAGTGCAGTTGGTTGAGCGTCGCGAGCCACTGGAACGTGTCGCGGCAGTTGTAGACCGTCACGCGGTCCATCGCCCGCCGCGCCATCTCCTGCACCCGTTTGGCACGCGTCGTCACTCCTTGAAGCACCACTCGTCGTCCATGTCCTCCATCCGCACGCACCGTCCGCTGCTTCGGGTCACGCACATGTGTGCGCAGCTTCGCGCAGAGCACGGCGCGCAGCTGCCGCGCGTCGGCGTCCATTTCGTGGTCGAAGAGCACCACGCGCTCCGTCGCGCGCCGCAGCGCGTCATCCGCGCTGACGTTGTCGCCGCCGTCGTCGTTATCGTCCAGCAGCGCCCGCAGCAGGAATGCGGCGATGACGTGCAGCAGCACAAGCAGTTTGGGCGCCGCGCCGCCGCCGACCAGCTCCACGACCTGGCGCGGCTGAAATCCGTCGACGGGTGACGCCGCTGCGTCATCCACGAACCGCATGCCGCAGCGGAAGCCGCGCGCGGGGCGGCGCGCGAACAAGTCGAGCGCAGTCTCGTCCAGGTTCCAGAGCATGAAGGGCCAATTTGTTGTTTGATTCACAAAAATCCCAAAATTGCATTTTGGGTTTAAATCTTCATTTTTTGGCATCCATTCGCCACAAATCAACCGAGCATGAGCACCGCACCGCGCGTGACGCTCACGCACGTGGCGCTCGGCGCCAACGCCGCGTCCGGCGCCTTCTGCGGTAACAGCGCAGACCTCTCAAGAAGCGTCGGAACCGGCTCTCCGGTCTGCACCGCGGCGTTCGGCGCCGATGCGGCGGTGGCGCTGCTGGACGCACACCTGCGCATTGTCCACACGCTCCGAGCTGACGGTGCGCGCGTCACGAGCGTGTTTTTGCACGCGGACGGAAGCGATGGAGACGAGCGCGTGCTGGCGGGCGACGCGGCGGGCGGCGTGTTCCTCTGGGACTGGCGGCGCGCAGCTGCGACGTGGCAGCGCCAGCGCCTCGCGCAGGTGACGACGGCGTCCGTGGCGGCGGTGGCGGCAGTCGCGACGCGTCGGCGCTGGATCTACGCCGCATCGTTCTCAGACGGCGCTATCGCGGTGTTCGAGCAAGTGGAGACGGAGACCGTCCGGCTGCTCGCGACGCTGCAGCTGGGCGTGCGCTGCATCATGGAGGCTCTGGCGCCCACGACCATCTGCGCGCAGCAGGAGGCGGAGGAGAGCGTGCTGCTGGCGGCGGGAGGCGTCGACAGCAAGGTGCATCTGTACGAGGTCGCTGGCGGCGCGTCGAGCGTGCAGCCGCTGCTGGTGCTCGAGGGCCATCGCGGCTGGATCCGCGGCCTCGCGTTCGAGAGACAGCAGCAGCAGCCTCCGCGTGCGGGAGATGCGAGCCACTCGCTGTTACTGGCGTCCGCATCGCAGGACCAGCGCATCCGACTGTGGAAGATCACCGCGGAGCCGCATTCCAGTCCCAGCAGCAGTGACAATCCGACCGCTGCGTCGTCGACGCGAGAGACGCGCGACGGCTTCCAGGCGCCTGGCGAGCACTGCTCGTACACCGCGAGCTTCGACGCGCTTCTCGTCGGCCACGAGGACTGGGTGACGTCAGTGCAGTGGACGCTCGTGCCGCATGTCACCAGCGATTCGGCTTCCGCCTCCTCGTTCGACTCGGCGCTCGTGTCGTCGTCGATGGACAACGCGCTCGTTGTGTGGCGGAAGCAGGCGCAGCACGGCGCGTGGTCCCCGTCGCTCCGCGTCGGCGAGATCCATGGGAACGGGTTGCTCAAGGGCGCGGTGCTGCCGAGCGCGAGCGGCCGCCTCGATTTGCTCGCGCTCAATTTCTCCGGCCAGTTGGAGCGCTGGACGCAGCAGCCAGCGCCGTCCAAGACCTTCCTCCCGTCACTGTCGCCGACGGGCCACTGTGCCGCCGTGACCGATCTGTCGTGGTCACCGAGAGGCGACTATGTGCTGTCGGTGTCGCTGGACCAGACCGCTCGCGTGCTCGCGCCGAGCCAGCAGGGAGGATCGTGGCACGAGATCTCACGAGCCCAGGTGCACGGCTACGATCTGAACTGCGCGTGCTTCCTCTTGGGGAGTAGCAGTAGCTCGGATGACGCTGCGAGGACGAACGATCGCTTCGTGAGCGGCGCGGACGAGAAGATCCTGCGCGTGTTCGAAGCTCCGGATGCCCTTCAACGGCTCGTGGCGCGGCTCTCGGGTCGAGAGGAGCTCAGCGCAGTGGACGGTAGCAGCAGCAGCAGCAACGACGCACAGCAGTCTCGCGTCGAGCACGCGTACCTCCCTGAACTAAGCCTCACAAACAAGAGCGTGGGAGGCAGCAGTGTCGAGAGCAGCGCTAGCGGCTACGCTCCTGTCGATCCGGACTCCCCGGCATCGATCCGAGTGCCAGTAGGTGAGACGCTGGGGAAGAAGACGCTGTGGCCGGAGCTGCGAAAGCTGTACGGCCACGGCAACGAGCTTCTGTGCGTCGCTTCGAACCACTCTGGCTCGCTGGTCGCGTCGGCCTGCAAGTCGCGAGAGGAGCGCTTCGCGAGTGTCTGGCTCTGGAATTCGAGCGACTGGAGCGCGGCACAGTCGCCGCTGGAAGGCCACAAGAGCTCCGTCGTGCAGCTGGCGTTCGCGCCCAACGACGCGTTCCTCGTCTCCGTGTCCCGAGACCGACAGTTCTGCGTGTACGAGAAGACAGGCGGGCAGTTCGCGCTCGCAGCCAGAGTGAAGGCGCACAAGCGCATCATTTGGAGCTGCTCGTGGTCGCCGGACTCGCGCTTCTTCGCGACCGCGTCGAGAGACCAGAGCTTCGCGTTGTGGGGCAGAACGCATAGCGATGGCGCCGCCAGGTGGGGCGCGGTGGGCAAACCGACGCTCTTGGACAGCGCAGTCACTGCGGTTGTATTCGCGCCGGTGGTGTTGACGCCGCCAGACTCGTACGTCGTGGCAGTCGGGCTGGAGAGCGGCGCGATCAAGCTCTTCCGCGTGTCTGCGGCAGTCGAACCGGTTGAGACCTCGCTGCTGGCGGAGTTTGACACCGAAGTGTCGCCCACCGCGACGGTCACTCGCCTCGCCTGGTCGCCGTGCGTGGCACCCGCGGACGAAGACGGCAGCAGGCGCAGTGCTATCGTGCTCGCAGCGTCCAGCAGCGACTTCTCCGTCCGCCTGTACACGGTCGAGCTAAGTACTCAATGAGGAGAGAGCTGTCGCTACTTGTACGCGCCCTTGGACTGCATGTACTTGTTGATCTCGTCCTCGAGGATCTGCGCCTGGCCGGGGTACTGCTCCCTGACATCGTCCAGGTCGGCGCGGCAGAGCACGTGGATCTGCACCCACGTGAGCGCCACGGCCGTCGTCGAGCGCTTGGCGCGCTGCAGCAGCGCCATCTCGCCAAAGTACTCCCCCTTGCGCAGCACGCGGATGATCTTGCGCGTGATCGCGCGCGGGTCGAGCACGCCGACGAGCCCCTTGGAGCCGATGAAGCCCATCCAGTCGCCGAACTCACCCTTACGGATGAGCACGTCGTCCTGCATGTAGATGACCGTACGCAGGTGCAGGATGAGCAGCTCGATGACGGTCGGGTCGATCTTCTGCGCCGACAGGAACGGGATCTGCTTGAGCATGTCGCGGTAGAGCTGGAACTTGACCTCGCAGATCATCGCGGGCGACAGCTCGTTGATGAACGAGTCGGCGTCGGGGCTGATGCTCTTGGTCTCGCGGTAGAGGTTCTCGTAGAAGCCCTGGATGCGCCGGCTGAGCGCCTCGGGGATGCCCAGGAACTTGCACCGCTCGTACGTCGTGATGAGCTTCTTGTTGTACGCGACCTCGCCCTCGTCGAACGACGTGATGACTGCCGCGACGGACCCGAACACGCTCGCCTGCAGCACGTTGCCGATAAGCATGAACACCGCGACCGAGACCTCCTCGATCGTCGAGTACATGCTCGGCGGGCTCGCGTTCAGACACCCGATGACGAGCGACCAGATGTGTGCGTAGCGCGCGCCGAGCGACCGGCTCATGACCTCGAACTCGTTGCGCTTCCAGTCCACGGCGATCCAGTTCCAGTAGCACGTGAGCACGTGGCTCACGAGGAGCACCGTGCCGAGCAGCCGGAGAAAGCGCACGAAGCCCGCTTTCTTGGCCGAATGGAGCTTGCGCGCGAGCTGGCTCACCTTAGCGAGGCGAATCACCTTGGCGAAGCTCAGGAACCGCCCTCTGTCCGTGGCCGCGAGGTACTCGAACGGGAACCAGCTGAGGAGGTCGGGAAGCGCCCAGAGGCTCAGCAAGTAGTGCTTGGACGTGTTCGCTGGACCCGAGATGATCTCGCCGCGCTCGTTGTGGTACGCGGTGAACGTGTTGACGATGAAGTCGATGAAGAACGCGAAGATCCCGAGCACATTGAGCGTGTTGGCGTAGCCGGCCTTGAAGTCGAACCCGAGCAGCAGCGGCGTGAGCGCCATGTCGACGCAGATCATAGTCAAGATGAACGCGTCCCAGAACACGCGGTGCGGCGAGTCGGGGCGGAAGCTCAGCGGGTGCACGCGGTCGATCTTCTGCAGCAGCTCGACGTTCTCTGGAGTCGGCGACGACGGCGCCACCTTCGGCTTGAACGGGCTGTTGAAGAACCGACGCGCGAAGTCGCTCGTGCGGCGAGCCAGCCCCTTGTCGATCACCATGGAGCTGATCGACACCCGGCGAGTGAGCGGCTGCTCGCGGTTGCGCTTCGCCTGTAGCGCGGACGACACCTGCAGGTCCGACACGAACGTGACTGCGTTCACGACCGACTTGGTTTTGCTCAGCGTGCGCGCGGCATCGTTGAGGCTGTGGCTGCGCGCGCCGTCCTCGGTTTCGTTGGTGGTTGTCGGCGCCTGCACCGCGGCCGTGTCGACCGACATGGCCTTCTGCAGTGGTGGAGCCTTCGAGCAGTCTGGGCTCTGCCCGCATGCAAGCTGCGTCGCGTCGTCGGGTGGCGTCGGCTCGTCCTTCACGGGGCTAAGGATCGCCTCGCTGAGATCGATGGTGTCGTACGCAGAGCCGATGAACGGCAACGATGCCACCGGAGGACCACCGCCGGCGTTGAACAGCTTGTTGGTCGGCGAGAAGTTCTCGCTCACGCTGCGCTTCTTCTGCAGCCCCGACGTCATCTGAAGGGCGTCGTCATGCAAGCACCAATGGCAACAGAGTTGGTTCGACGTGTGAGCTCAGATACCGACCCTCCTCGTCCGTCCATCGTACCTTGACCTGGCGGTGCACGAGCGTGCTGAGCTCTCGGATCATCTGCTGCGTGCGCGTCATTTGGCTCTGCATCTGACTCATGCGCTCTTCGAGGCGCTGGAGCTGCTCGTTCGGGAGCGGTTGCTGGGTGGTGGAGGCATCGTCCGCCGCCGCAGTTCTGGCTGCCTGGCGAGCCAGCGCCTCCTTTAGTGGCGACGTCGGGCGAGTGAGCAGCGCCGCAGTCGCCACGGACGCGAACGCGTCCATCCTGTCCACACTCTTGGTGAAGAGCAGGCAGTGTTGTGCGTTATCAAGGCTGCTATTAGGGTTACAATTTATGAAATTTAGCGACGCTTCAAGATCAAAATCTAAAAATTTGGGATTTGATCTTGAAGCGACATCATTTATTGATGGCCGATAGCGGCGGCGCCAGCGATGGCGTAGGCTCGTCGCAGCAGCAGCAGCAGCAAAGCATCAGCGCCATGCGCGCGGCAATCGACGCCAAACTGCGCGAGGAAGGCGTGTACGAGCAGATCCAGCAGCTCGTGCGCTCCAAGGCGACACCAGCTCCAGCGGACACCAACACCGAAGTGCAGGAACAACCAGACGAGGAACGACTGCTCCAAGAGGTGCTCGAGAGCGAAGTCGTCCAGCAGCTGCTCTCGGCCGTGAAAACCATGAAGCTGCACAGAGGCGCTCAGGCTGCCGACCAGAGCACTGAGAGCGAACAACACGATGACGAAGACCACGACGCGCAGCAGAACGTCATCGACGCAGTGAACGGCCGCGACGTGTTCCTGTTCCTGAGACTGGCAGGAGGGAAGGCGTTCGTCGATCAGCTACTGGAAGAGGAGGAGGAGGAGGAGGAGAGGGACGCGCATGGGCAGCCGACACTGGCCGACTCCCTCGAATTCCAGGTCGGCCGCGTAAAGACGTTCTTCCGCGTCGTCGCGACGTTCCAGTCGCAGCGACTGGCATCGAAAGACGTGCCGTGCTGCGTCGACCCGCCCTTCGACGAGTACTTTCGCTTCCGCGTCGAGAAGCGCAAGACCCGGAGCTCCAAGCCGCAACTAAGGAAACAGAGCCGTCACGTTCCGTACGACGTCGAGGTCGTGACGCCGTGGGAGGCGCTGTGTCTTGTCGACGAGCCGCTGCAGCTCGATCTCGTCAAGGTCTCCAAGCAACTCGTGCACTGGAGCCACGCCGGTGGACCAAAGTGGCGAGAAGTGGCGAAGGAGCTGCTCGCGGTGCATCGCCTCGACTGGCGCCGCGTGCTGTGCTCAACCGTGCAGCTCGTGCACTTGCCGGTGTCGCTTGTGGGCAAGATGAAGGTTCCGGTCGGATCGCTCGACATCCGCGCCGACTTGCTGCACTTCAAGCGAACGACGGCGATCGCGCGTGAGGCCGCTATCTTCCTCAACAAGGAGACGCTGCAGCGCAACACACTCCACCACGCGTTCTACCAGTACGCCAAGCAGTGGTGGCACGAGTACCGCAACGAGGCGTCGGTCTACGAAGCCGCGCAGCAGAGTCGAGAAGAGTGCAAGCTGCCCAGTGTTGTGACCACGCGCGCGCGATTGGTGAAGCTCTTCGCCGAGGA
Organism: Globisporangium yorkense; assembly: GCA_023333695.1. Lineage (NCBI taxonomy): Eukaryota > Oomycota > Peronosporomycetes > Pythiales > Pythiaceae > Globisporangium > Globisporangium yorkense. Next base: position 12,549 of record JAASFH010000203.1, read on the forward strand.
CGACGACGGCAGGTTCCGAATGGTGTGCAAGTTCCTGACTCCGGTCCGCGCGCCAGCAGCGATCAAGAGCCCGAGTGAAGCTGCGCGGTTCGTTGGCCTGTTGCCCTTCGAGGCAACGGTGGTGGTGGGTGGCGCGCGAGACGAGGCGTGGCGCTCCATTCCCGCGTTCCTCTCGCTCGGCAGAGGCGATGCCCAGGATCACGCGGTGCGCAAGATGGCACTTGACGCTCTCGATTTGTTACGGCGTGTTGACGACGGTCCTGATGGTGGTGGTGATGGTGGTGGCAGCTGCTGCTCGCGTCGTTGCTGCTCGGCTGCGGCTTGGACGCGTTCGTGTGCATTGGGACGGTCTCGGCGGAGAAGAGTCCCTCGCGAGCGCGCAACAAGAGGGACCGAGCGCCGGGGATGGAGATCGGCCACGTCTGGGTCCTCACGAGGGGCTCGAGCTCCAGGTATGTTACTCTCCGTCCGCTTGTCTGCTTGTAGGCTCAGCTGAGTGGTTCTGCGTCGTGCGCGTTCAGCGATGTGGTGTTCTGGGAGTCCGTGACCGGCGAGCGCTATAGCATGGCCGAGAAGAGTCCCCATCGCCGCCACGGCTACTGCACCATCGACTGCGTGTTCAGCCACCGCCAATTCTTCGCCAACCTGCAGCCGCGCACGTGGACGCTCAGCGACTTGTCCTTCCACTTCGAGGACGAGAGCGCGTGGAAGTTCATGAGCGAGTCCATGATCGCCGACCTGCCGCTCGCGCAGCCGCCGTTCCCGCTCGCTGCTCCGGATACAGCAGGGCTGCCAGCGCTCGAGCAGGAGTGGACGCTCTCGCTGAAGCGCCAGATCAGCTCGCGGCGGCGCAGCGACGGCTTCACCACGCGCTGGAGCGACGAACTCAGCTTCTACCTGCTGCCGGCGCTGAACGCGTACGAACTGGAGCGGCTGTACGGCATCTCGCAGGTCGACAACGCCTTCTTCCAGCAGACCATAACGCGCTTCGTGCAGGACGGCCACACGTTCCAAGGCGTGCCCATCATGTTCTCCAGCGCCGAGTCGACCCTAGACGCCATGGACGTGCTCGCGAGCAACGAGATCGCGGCGGGGATCATCGGTCTCCACGCGCGCGCAGCGAGCTTCGGGCTGGCGGCGCGCTGCTTCGCGTACCCCGAGGGTGTCGTCGCCGTCTGGGTCATGCTCGCCGCCAGCTACCAGTCGTCTCCGGACGCCTCATGAGAGGCAGCAGCAGTGACAGCAGGAGACACTGGGACATGGATGGTGATGCTTACATTGTCTGTGGGCAAGAGAGTTCCGTACTGAAGAGTGTGTGTGAGAGAGAGAGAGAGGGGCCGCCGCCTTACGAAGACGCCGCGTCGCCGCTGCTGCTCCACGGCGCGCGGGCCACGACGTCGGCCTCCGAGTCCGCTGGCAGCACTTGCACCGAAAGCGGCGCCTGCAGCACGTTCTCCTGCTCCGCGGCCGCCTGCACCTCGATCGGCGCGCGCGGGTCCACCACCTGGATGGTCGTGCTCACCGCCAGCAGCTGCCCAGCTTTGCGTCAGCCTCCGCTCTCAGCCTGCAGTGTACAACAACCCACACACACACACCTTCTCGAGCGCGTTGATGAGCTTGTTGAGCGTCTTGTACGACTTCTTGGGCTCGAGCAGCACCTCCGTGAGCCGCTGGAGCGTGAACGGCGGGCTGCGTGCACAGTTCTGTACGTAAGCGCCTTCCCTCCATTTTGCACTCAGTAGCTGCAGCAGGAGCGACGGACGACGCACCCTTCGAATGAGGTGAGCAGCTCCGTGATGTTGCGGCGCCGATCGCTCGCGCGGTTCTTGTTCGTCGGGCTCCAGCCAACGCCCGCGGTGGCCGCCGACACGTCCGTGGCCGCCACCTGGTCCATCGCGACCTGCAGCTGCGCCGCCAGCAGAACGCGCAACTGCGGCCACGCGTAGCGCGGCACGCCCGTGGTGCGCAGCTCCTGCAGCACGCGCTCGAGCGCCGGAGTGATGGTCGTGCTGGAGCCGGACGCGAAGCCTACACGTGGTACGTTAGATAGAGAGGGAGGCGCCTATGTCTCAAGAGAGACGCACGCACCCGCGAGCTCCTTCTCGTTCTCCGCGATGAGCTCGTCAGTGCTCATGGTTGCTTTTTGGCGTCTGTTTGGATCTCGATAGTAAAAATGGCGCTACTGGAGCCGCGCGCTTAAGTACGGTACCATGGCCTTGCAACCAGGTCGAGGAGCTCAAGAGCACGAGAGAGAAGCTCACGAACCACTCCGTTAGACCTCTTGACTCTCAGCTACAACAGATACGGCTGAAGAGCTGGAGGTCATGCGACGCGCTCGCGTGCGCTGACTTGATCTGAATCGTCTCTCGCCTCATGTCGTCACACAAACTCCCGAGACATCAACACTCCGAGGAGGGACCTCCGACGGCACTCGCATCCGCCTACAGCGACGGCAACGCTGGAAACGCGCGCACGAAGCCTTTCCCGACACTCTGCAGCACGTCCGGAGCCGTCATGGAGCGCTCGTGGACCGAGAACGCCTCTAGCGCGCTGTGCATTCGCCAGAAACAACACCGCGACAGGATCGTCAGAACCAGTTCCACTGAACCAACCACAAGAAAAGACGAACCTCGCGCGCGTGACCAGCGAACCTCCGAGCGCGGCGAGCAGTAGCGGGTTCCCACTGAACTCGTCCGGAGCACTGCAGACAGAGCCATTCCAGGATACGAGCGTTAGATCGCGCGCTGGAGTTACCACAGGAGCGGATCAACGTACAGGCTCGCAGTCTTCGTCCATGCCACGAACGTCGCGATCGCTCCAGTGAGCACCTGAAACAGGCGGAACAGCACGCAATAGAACAGTTGGCAACTTGCGAAGTGATCCGACGTCTCAAGGACGAGGAACTCACGTCGCCCTGGCCTCCGCAGCGCCGCGGGCATCCGAACTCGCTGCTTTCGATCGCTGCCGCCACATACACAACTCAGTACGACGACAGCGCAACTCGCACCCCAGAGCGGCTAGCGAACTGCTCACTGGTCTCCCCATCGGAGATCGTGTCCACTCTGCCTTTCTGCACAACCACCGGGCCGAGTCTGCACGGCAAGTGCACCAACACAGTCAGCGCTCGACCATCTCCTCCTACTGCCTAAACGACGACGTACGCTTTGCTCAGTGCTGCTGGGTGAATCGCGCCTGCCTTCACTGGGTCCGCGTCTTCCAGCAGCCCAGTCGACACGCACAAACGCGCGTACTCCATCTACAGACACCAGCGCCAGCGTCAGCGCGCCTGTCGGACAGCGAAGCCACTCCAAGCCCGATCGATCGGCCAATCGAACTCACCGCATTCGGAGTCAGAATAGCGAGCGAGTATCCGCGCACGATGTCCGGCTCCAGACTCGCGAGGAACAAGGCATCGCCGTCCAGAATCAGCGGCAGCTGCGCGCTCCTCGCGCGCCGGATGAGCTGCCGCGCGATCTCCTGCACCGCCGCGTCGCGGCCGAGCCCCGGGCCGATCACGAGCGCGTCGAGACGCGGGAACACGTCGCTGATGCGCTCCACCGACTTGCTCAGCGCGCCTGTGCGCTCCGCGTCCGTCAGCGCGCGCACCGAGTCGTCGGAGCGCAGCAGCGGGTGCACGATGAGCTCGGGGCTGTAGCTCTTGATCGGGATTGCCGCCTCCTGCGTGCAGAAGAGGTGGCACAAGTCCGCGCCCTGCGTTGCCCGCGCATTTCACCAGTCAGTCAGTCTGCCTGTTGTTCATAGAGCGGCGCAGCACTCGTACGGTCTTGAGGCTCGAGATGCCGGCGTAATACGGAGCTCCCGTGTACTCGAAGGAGCCGCCGACGACGCCCACGCGACCTGCAAGCAGAGAAGATGTCAGCTTTTCTCCAGGCGCGAGATCTCCGCTAGCAGAGTGTGTGTGTGTGTGTGTGTGTGTGTGTGTGTGTGCATGTGCTACTCGCCGTGCTGCCCCTTGCGCCAGTCGGTCGAGAGCGACGGGATGAGCTTCCGCACGAGCTGCCGCGCTGCTTGCTGCATGTCGCGATCAAGATTGACATATCGGATAAAACTCTGGACAGACTTCTTGAAGTGGATTGGATATTATCCAAAAGTATCCGAGTGACAAGGAAGAGGCACATCCGACTAGACATCATGGTCCGCCGCTACAGCGGATACGACGAGTACGAGGGCGTCTTCGGTCCGCTCGGCACCTACGGAGCGCCCTCTGGAACTCGGCAACACCACCACTCCCGTCGGCGCAATGGGGTGTTGGACGCTAGCGCACAGAGCGAACGTGGCAGGTTCCTAGCGGAGCGTCGCGCGAGACGCCGGCTGCGGGCCTTCCACGTCGACAACGACAGCGAGATCGACAGCGAGCGCGAAGGCGCTGAGCCACTCGAGCTCCAGCCGCAAGTTTCTGCAACGCAGGCGCCACAACACCAGGTGTGGCTGCCGACGCGCAACTTCTCCTTCCGCCAGCGCGCTGGCAAGCTCGACACGCGCGCGATCGCCCGCCTCGACCTCGAGCGCATCGTCGCGACGACGGACATCGACGCGATCCAGCGGCACCTGGAGAACTTGGCGTTCGCGGACGTCACGATCGACGACGTGCAGCACTACTCGGATGCCTACTTCCTCAAGCTCTTCCAGATCGCGCAGGTCCGTTGGAGTGTTGGATGCTGCTTCTATCGGTCATGACAGACAGATCGTTCGTTAACTTGCATCGATGCACGTGTATGTGGTGATGCTGCACGGATAGCTGACACTCGAGTACCTGCTCAACGTCCAAGACTCGCTCGTGTCCCACTCCGAGAGCATCGAGACGCAGTGCGAGCAGCTGCTCGAGGAATGTCGGCAGCTCGAGACCGAGAACGGTGCGTTCGAAGCGGAGATCGCCGGGCTCAAGAAGGACATTCGACACAAGCAGCGCACGATGGCGACGTTTGAGGTCATGCTGCTGAACGCGTCGGCATCCCAGAGGCGCTCAGCGCTGGCGAGAGCTCTGCCAGGGGTCATCGACAAGGAGAACGCTGCAGCGGAAGCAAACACGGTCGTGGACTCGCTGCTGGGCAGTGCGGAGGAACAAGACGAGGGAGTCATCAGCCGGCGTACGTCGTGTCCTGCATGCGATGGGAGTGACTGCTTATCTCTCACGAACTCTCTTGTGCAGCTGTGGACTGCGTCGTGTGTGGGAAGAGGTTCCTGTCGGCGGAGTACCTCATCCGCCACCAGCAGCGCAAGCACCAGAGCGAGAGGAAGACGAAGAAGCAGAGTCGGAAGGCAAAGCGAGCCGGTGATCCCTCCCAGCGCTCATCGTCGCCGTCGTCATCCAGCAGCGACTCAAGCAAGAAGAAGAGATCGAGAGGCGCGAAGACAGCACCGCTGCCTGTGGAGGTGGCCAAGGCGCTGGAGGAGAAGAACGAGCTCGCGAAGCAGCTCATCCAGCTCCAGGAGCAGATGCAGCAGGAGAAAGCAGCGAGAGCCGCGCAGACGACGCTCCTCGAGCATCAGCAGAGTCAGCTGACGTCACAGGTGGCTGGCAGCATGAGCAAACTGCAAGAGATGCTGCTCGCGATCGAGACGAAACAGGAGGCGACCAAGCAGGATATCATGCAATACACGCAGTCAACGATCGCGCGGCTGCAGACCGAAGCGGCGAACGCGCACGTGCTCAAGAACAAGCCCGGCGCGTCCAGCTCCCGTGTGGGGAAGATCGAGAGCGATGAGGACGAGGACACCAGCGCTGCGAAGAAACCGAAGGGCGACGCGGACAGAAGCGCGGCATGGCAGGAAGCGCAACTCGAGAAGATGCTCGAGGTATTCTTCAAGGCGCAGGCACAGCAGCAGCAGGAGATCGACGCGCTGGCGCAAGAGAACAGCAAGCTCTGGAGCAAGAAGCACAGGAAGAAGTGCCACCGCCAGAGCGCTGAGCCGTCGGCGCTGATGCAGATGGCGGCTCTGGACGCGCAGCGCTTTGGTGTCGACACTGGCGCCTTGGAACGAGAGGCTCTCGTGTCGTCGGTGCGTGTGAGTCCCGTCGAGCGGCTCGCTCTCCAGGAAGACAAGTTGGTGCAGACTGACGAGGAGGAGGCAGCGTCCAAGGAACGTGCGACTCTCATAACACAAGAGGTGCAAACTGACGTGGAGCTGGCTGCTCCAGCGACTGCAACTCCGACTCCAGCGCCAGCCAGCGCAGCACCGAAGACGAAGGAGCCTCCAGTCCGCCGCAACGCAGTTGGAGAACGGGAGCCCGCGCAGCCCAAGCAAGCAGAAGCGGAAGCGAAGCCTGCCATCCGGCCAGATCCACCGACAGAGAAGCAGGAGAAGAGCTCTGTCATGTTGGAGCTGGAGGAGAACGACAAGGACACGAGGCTCCAGCACGCGGCTCACGTCGTGGGCAAGGTCGCTCTCGGATTCTTGGCGCGGAGGCGCCTGAAGAACCCGGCAAACTGGCTCATCAGCCTCCCGCTCACAGCGCTCGAGGCTGCGCTCTCGGACGAAGAGCGCAGTGCGCTTCGCCGCAGCATTGGTGGCGCAACACAAGAGCTGGCGGTCGAGGTCGAGCTGGGGATGACAGCGAACGAGCTGCGGCTCGAGATCGCGCGCGCGCTATCGGGGAAGATAGACAGTGGCGATGACGACTCGGCTTCGATCGACTATCACCGTGTGCTGCTTCACCACTCGGAGACGCGAGAGGAGCTGCACGGTGATCGCCCGGTTCATTCGCTTCGGGACAAGATGGAGGTGGAGGTCGTGCCGTTCTGCCAAGCCGCCGAGGAGCACGTCGACAGTGTGGTCGCTTTCCACGGCGACGTGACGGCTCGCTTGAAGGACGTCAGACGAGCATCGATGCAGCTCATGGCGAAGAGTGACGAGTGTCTCGTGGAACCTCAGCTGAGACGCCTCGTTCGGCTGCAAGCCCACGTGCGGAGGTTCCTCGCCAAGCGCCGTGTCGCTACCGCCAGGATCGATCGGCTCGTGGAGATGCGCATCCTCCGCATGCGCGAAGCAGCGTCGCGACGGAGATCAACGGCCGCTGACGAACACGGTGATGCCAGCAGCAGCACAGGCACCAGCAGCCCTCTGCTGTCGGATCCCGTGGTCGCAAAGCAGTGCCAGAAGGTGCACGAGCGCCTGAACTCGGCCATCAAGGCCAAACTCGCGCCAGACTCCGCCAAGAGCTCGACTGATCGGATGTCCGCCGACGCTCTCGCGCAACAGCTTCGGGTGCTGGAGCACGAGCGGAGCAAGCTGCCTGCTGGTGTCCAAGAGCGCATCCGGAGTCTCCAGACACGACTCGAGCGCATGATGCTGACCGAATACGATCCGGAGCACGCGCGAGCTCTCGAGCGACAGAACGAGGTCGCTGTCACGATCCAGAGCGCCGTCCACGTCGCGACCGCGCGCCGCAGGCTGCAGACGCTGCTGGCAAGAGACAGCGAGGGTCGCGCAGAGGTAGCTGATGCGGAGTCCAGAGAGAGCGGTCACCAATCGCCTCCGCTCTCGCCTTTGTCCGCGCTGAGTGATGCCTCCAGCAGTCAGATGCCTGCTGCAAGTGCGCGCAGAGATGACAGCGAGCGCCTCGACGACTTTGACGACGCAGAGATCGAGAAGCTCGCGGACGCGTATGAGGAAGGCGGAGCGCGGGTGTCGACAGAAGGCAGAGCGCGGGTGTCGACAGAAGGCGGACCCCGAACGAATGACTCGGAGGTCGGCGCTCCCACCACTCCGCCAAGCACCGAGCGGCCATCGACGCCTCCCGTTGTTGTCGCGGAGAAGAAACCTGCGGCGAGGAGGTCGATGCCGCTGCCTCCAAAGCTCACGCCGACGCCGCACTCGGAGCCGCGGCCGTCGACGCCGACGGTAGAGGCGGCTGAACCGGGTCGCTCGCCTCGCCCCACGCTGCAGGACAGAGAGATCATCTCGCCATTCTCCAAGACGCCGCTGCTGTCGCGGCGCAGTGGTCAGACGACGAGACGCGGCACCGGGTACGACAACGCGCGCTAAGAGAGAGGATGAATGCACGTGGCTGCTATTCGATGCTCGTTGGGCGGTTGCTGCTGCTGCTGCTGCTGCTGCTGCTGGTCTCCACTCGCCCATCGACGACAGCTATGCGCTTCGCGCTCTACTCGCGCTGGTTCTTGGCTCTCCGGTCGCGCACGGCCGCCGCGAGGTCCTCGAGCACCTGCACGGTCGTCTCCCAGCTCATGCAGGCGTCCGTGACGCTCTTGCCATACTCGAGCGGCTGACCCGGGATGAGCGACTGGCTGCCCTCCTTGATGTTCGACTCGAGCATCACGCCGATGATGCGGTCGTCGCCCGCGCGCAGCTGCTCGGCGATGTTTGCGGCCACGGCCACCTGGTTGCGGTGGTCCTTGTTCGAGTTGCCGTGCGAGCAGTCGACCATGACGTTGTCCGCCACGTTGGCCTTGAGCATCATCGCGGACACGGCGTCGATGTGCGGCTTCTCGAAGTTCGGGCCGGTCTTGCCGCCGCGCAGGATCGTGTGGCACGTGTCGTTGCCCTGGTGGTAAAGGCAGCGAGCGCTGGTGGTCAGGTGATAAATCGTCCAGAGGCAGCAGCAGCACACAATGACTCGCAGTACGAACGCACCGACGTGTTGACGATCGCCGCGAGCCCCTGGAAGCTGACGCTGAGAAAGCAGTGCGGGTGGCGCGCTGCGACGACAGCGTCGACCGCGAGCTGCAGCGAGCCGCCCGTGCCGTTCTTGAAGCCGATGGGCATCGAGAGCCCGGACGTGAGCTCGCGGTGCAGCTGACACTCGGTCGTGCGCGCGCCGATGGCGCCCCAGCTCACGAGGTCCGAGATGAACTGCGGCGACATGGTGTCGAGGAACTCGCAGCCGGCCGGGAGCCCCATCTCGTTGATGCGCGCGAGCAGCTCGCGCGCCACGCGCAGGCCCTTGTTGATGTTGAACGAGCCGTTGAGATCCGGGTCGTTGATGAGTCCCTTCCAGCCGACGGTCGTGCGCGGCTTCTCGAAGTACACGCGCATGACGATGAGCAGGTCCTTGTCGAGCTTCTCGCGCACGGCGAGCAGCCGCTCAGCGTAGTCGATCGCGGCCTCCACGTCGTGGATCGAGCACGGCCCAACGATGACCACGAGGCGGTCGTCCACGCGGCGCAGCACGTTCGCGACGCTCTGGCGTCCGCGGTTGATCTGTCCATAGAGAAAGAAGCGGGTGACAAGGGTCAGCACGCACATCCTAGCTGCTCGGTAGATAGCTGCAAGTCCTGAGCTCACCGTCTGCGCCATCTTGGTCGAGAGCGGGATCTCCTCGAGCAGGCACGCGGGCGGGATGAGCGGCCGGATGCCCGTGATGCGCACGTCCACGATGGCCTTCTTGTCCGCGATCTTGACGTCCTCGCTGGCCGAGCCGCTGGGCACGCGCAGGCGGCGCGGGCTGCTCTTCTTCTTGCTGCCGGCGGCGGCGGATGGGCGGAAGGGGTCGTCGCTGTCGCTGTCGCTGTCGCTGCTGACGGTCGCGCGAGGGCGCTTGGTGGCGGCCGCCGCCGTCTGCTTGCCGAGCACGAAGCCCAGCGCGCCGACAGTGCCGGCGGTGAGCAGCGTCATGGTGGCGGCCAGCAGCCCGAGCCCGAGCGTGAGCGACGCCGAGAGCTGCGCGTCGTGCGCCATGGTCGGCAGGTTCGAGAGTGGCGATCTGAAGGGGCGGGAGACCAACAGAAGGCGCCAGTTGCGCAAACTCATCCAAGCAGCGCCATTGGATGTGCGACGGGCGCCACTATACAAACTCCAAGTCATTTTTGTGTGCTCCACATAAAGTGAATTGGACCACAGGAATGATCTTGTGGCTGCAAGATGAGGTGCGCCGGTGGGATCGCGCACGGGATCGGAGAGGAGTGCGCCTCAAAGACCTGCCCGAGGTGCGGCTTCCTCAAGACGAACCTCGGTGGAGCGGCAGTGTTCAACTGCGGCGACTGCGGCACTAAGGTTGGCCGCGACGTCAACGCAGCACGTAACATCTTCCTACTCGACCGCGATCAGCCCAAGTCGATCGAGATCATCGCCTCAAGCGGCGCCACCGACGTCGCGGCGCCAGGCTGCTAGTAGCAGCGTTATTGGCCTACGTAGAGCTGCTGCTACAGCTGCAGCTGGGGAAGTAGTTGGTGAAGGTCAATGGCGGCAGTGCCACCACCACACGCACGTGTTATTACTCTTAGCTCTAGGTGAGCACCTCGAAGCGCTCCGAGTCGCTCAGGTCGGACGACTCGCTGATGCGCACGCCGCCGGCCTCGCTGCTCTCCATGTACACGCGGCCCGTGCGCACCAAGCCGATGACGTTGAGCAGGTCCGCCTGCTCCGCGATCGACTGGTCCAGCTGCTGGAACGCCAGCAGCTCCGACGTGCGCGGCGCGCTGCTCGTGTCGCTCATCATGCACGAGTTGCGCCGCGTGGCGTCCAACGTCTCCTGCGCCTTGGCCGAGATCTCGCGCAGCCGCGTCGCGAGGTCGCGGTCCCGGTTCTCGTACGACGACCGCCGCGTGTCGCCGAACGCGCCACTGTGGCTGTGCCGTGTCGTCGTCGCCCCCGCGCTGCTGCGGCCGGCGCTGCTGCTGTTGTTGTCGTCCAGACTCTCCACGACCTCCACGACGTCGTCATCATCATCATCATCATACGCGTACGCGTCGTAGCTCTCCATCGGGTCGGTCTCGAGGCGCGCGCGCCCAACCTTCTCACGCTGCGTGCGGATCGACAGCGGGCTCAGCGGCACCTGGCTCGTCGAGAAGTCGCTCGTGAACACGGGCAGCGCCTGCGGCGGCGCCGCGCTCTTGGACGCGCGCTGCTCGAGTGACAGCGCCTGCATCGAGCGTTCCGAGAGGATCTTCTGCAGCGACCTGACGCTGTCGTTGCTGCTTAGCGCTGAGAGCCGCTCGAGCGACTCCTCCTCGGTCGCCTCGGACGGCTCCACGTCCAGGAAGAGGTTCTGCGTCGTGGAGAAGAACGACGCGCTCTCCGACTGGGTCGCCAGCTCCTTGCGCGCCGAGTGCGTGCAGCGCTTGCAAAAGTGCGCCGCCCCCGAGTCCGACCGCGCGCTCCGGTGGTGGTGGCCTCCGCCACCACCGAGCGACGCAAACCTGTCGCTGTCGAGCGCCGTCACGCGGCTCGTGCTCCCGCAGTCCTTGCACACGTCCTCGGCGCACATGCCGCACGTGTAGCGTGGTCGGATGAGCGTGAACCGTTTGCAGCACATGTAGCAGTGCTTGCGGCCGCTGCACGAGCAGAACAAGTGAGTATGAAGCATTGATAGCAGCAAACAGCTCACACCGACCAAGCGACAGACGCACCCTTTCGCGGGCGCATGCGAGCGCTTCGCCTCCATCTGCTGCGCCATGAACTTGGCCTCCGGGAAGCGGTTGAGGTTCGTCACGAACGACGTGAACGTCTCGTGCACGAGCGCCATGAGCTTGCCCGTGGACGCCGCGCCGGCGCCGGGCGACGAGCCCTGCCACAGCACCTCCGTGTGCCGCGCGTCCGCGCTCTCCTTGAACAAAAACACGCCCGACACGCGCGTGCGCACGAGGCCGTGCGAGCTCTCGAGCGACGGACACTCCTTCACGTCCACCGAGTGCATCACGAGGTACCCGACCTCGTGCTTGTCCTTATCCAGCATCGTGCCTGTGCTCTGGTGCGGCATAGCGGGTGGTCAGCTCGCTGCTGAATAGGAACCGCAAGACACCCTCACTAGCGCACACACGTACTCGCAGAAAGCAGACGTCTCGGCTCTTGGCGAAGAGCCCGGGGCTGCGCGTGGCGACCCAGGTGAGGCCGACGAAGTGGTGCGGCTCGATCTCGTCGCGGCGCGAGACGACGTGCAGCACGGCGGCGTCGAGGCAGTTCTCGATGAGGAACGTGGCGTTGCTCCGAAAGTCGAGCGTGTTGTCGGCGTACAGCGCGTCCATGGCGCGCGCGAGCGGCATGGCTACCTTGCCCATGCACTTGAACTCGACGACGCGCGCGGCGGCGTCCTGCTTCTTGCAGTACGAGCGCATGCCCGTGTCGCGGAAGTGCTTCTTGGAGCTCGAGAGCTTCCAGCCGGACGAGCCGTCCTCGTTCGACATGTGCCACTTGGCGGCGCGCACAGCGTCGGCGCGCAGCTGCTCGGCCTGCTGCTCCCAGCGGCGGTTCTGCTCGGGCGGCGCTGCCACGCGCGCGAAGAAGTCGATGGGCAGCGGGAAGGCGGAGGACGACGAGGACGACGACGACCCGCGCATGCGCCCCATGAGCGACGCGCGCGAGTTCTCCATACTCGATACAGACGCGAGTGAGTGCGCGACACTCGGCGAGAGTGTGAGTGAGAAGAGCTCTTCGCTGTGGCCGAATTGATGGGAGCCAGACGACACACAACACGATACGACGACCGAAGCTTGAAGGCAGCAGATGGTTGGTCATCTCCAGGATTCTTGCGGCATTGTACGTGCACTTTTGCCTCGCGTTGTTGCACCTTACTGGTGCCGGTGTTGGTCTCTCGACGGCAGCGCGGAGGACTGACCCACTCAAACTGGGTCTAAGGCGTCTCTGGACTGGGCATTCTTGCGCTCAAGTCCCTCTCATCAAGTCGGCAACAGCCAAAACCCACGGCACTTGCTGTGCTCCGGCCGTCGCTTTGTCGCCAAATGACGAGTTCCACATGGCGAGCGGCTCTCTTCTCACGTCGCTCGCGCGGCTCCAAACTACGCAATCCCCGCATGCTGTTGCTGTTTCTGCTGCTGTTGAGGCTCGCAGCACCACTCACGCATGTGTTCTCAACCGTTTTGGGAGTATCCATGATTCGAGTGGATGGATACACTCTGGATGGTCCATGCCTCTCAATCCTATCGACCAGCTCCCTTCACGCCGACGACGAGCGCAACAGACTCGCGCTGTCCATCGCAGAAGACGGCGTCAGCACCGTCTCGTTCGCGCTCAACGCCATCGCGGGCACCTGGTGCTCGGGGAAGAACGCGCCGCGCTTGCCTGCTGCCAGGTGTCTCTCCATTTCCTGGAAGAACGAGTCCACCGTGAGACCGACAAAGCCCCTGCTCCCGCTGCCACTGATGCTGCTGATGGTACTACTCGTTGGTCCCGAGGTCGGACGCCGCAGCGCGCTCCACATCTCGGCTAGTCGGTGCATCGTCGCCGCCTTCACGTGCTTGTACACAAACACTTGCGCGACGTCCGCGAGCACAGCCGGGAGCAGCGACGACACGGATTCGAACGGCAGGATCCCGCAGTGAGGGCACGCGAGCGCCACGTCTGCAGCTTTCCGGCTCACCGACTCGGAGCTGATGCGCCGACCTTGCGCGTGGCGGCAGCTCGTGCACATGCCGCTCGCGAACTGGACGTCCACGAGCGAAGAGGACACGACGACGCACACGAGACTCTCTGGTGTCCGGGCCTTCTCGCGGTGCCGCACGAAGCGATCGATCGACCGGACTTCGAAGTCGTCAAGCTGTGTGGCGGAGCTCAACAGTGAGGAGGATGGCAAAGCAGCGAGCATACGCATCATGAAGCACTACTCACCGCGTCGCTGAGCAAGATCAAGCCGTAGCCTTGAGTGCTGCTCCCAGTTAAGCTGCGCGGGAGTCGCGTCAGGTACGACACGGCTTGCTCGCCGTGGTTGGCTAGATCCCACTGGAACGCCTCTTTCCTCAAGATCTTCTCGGTCGCGACTTGCTGCTTGGCGCTCTTCGCAACGAGCAGAACGCGCGGGAGCTGGTCCATTTGGTTTGACAGGTGCGCGTTCTTCGTGGCGGGGACAACTCGCATTGGCGCACCGCCGAGACTCGTCACGTGCACGAGCCGACCTTCGTAGAACCTGTGGTATGAGAGCGTGTCAACGCGCATCTCGAGTGTATGCGAGTGAGTGAGCCAGTATCCATCCTTTCGTACATGAGAAACGTCGGCACGGCATGGATTCGGAATCGCTCCGCCAGCGCAGGCGACTCGCCGAGGTCGCACTTGACGAGACGACACTTGCTCCTGCATCCATGCCGAAGCGCCGAGTTGTCAGCATGCATCCACACACCAGCGCAGCAGTCAGCCACGCACCGGATCCCAGTCTCCATCGTCTGTGTCCCGGCAGCCTGCTTCGTCGCAGTGAGCTGCAGCTGGATCTGCTCAAGCACACCCTCTACGACGCGCGACTGACAGTCATCCGCTCGCAAACAAGCAACGACGACGAGCTGCTCGCTCCCACGCGTCTCGCTCAAGAAGCTGTCCAGCTTGCGTGCCGACAGAAGCTTCAAGTGTTCGCCAGTCGGGTGAGTGCCACCTCCAAGCACAGAGAGCTCTCGCGAGTACCGTCCACTGGCGCTTGTCAGCGGCCCTCCTCGCTTCAGCACCGGGTTCTCCATCGCGATCATGTGGTGGATCTCGACCGAGCCGAGCCACTTGCCTGTCTCTCCATTCTTCAGGCGCTTGAGTGATGCCGAGCTGTCGTTCTCCTTCATTGGAGCGCCGAACAGCGTCGGCTCCTGCCCAACTTCCGTGCCAATTCTTGGCAGAACAGGGATCTCGAGGAGGCACTGCTGGTGCGCGCTCTCACGCCAGTCGCCGTCTGCGGCTGGCGTGACCTTGCAACCCTCGTAGCCGTCAAATCGGCTCTCTAGCGCCGACACGATGGCTTTGATGTGCTCATTCGCGAGATCGACGCTCCGCGGCTTCTGCTTGCTGCGCTTCTCGATCGACTCGCGTTCAATGAGCTTCTGTCGCTGTTGCAACGTGGGGGTGATTTGGTCGATGAGCAGCTTTCCACGCTTCGGGCCCTCGGTTACTCGGTGCGCGTGCTCCAAGTACGTGTCGGTGCGGCGCAGCTGTTCTCCGCATGCAAAGGCCACGGAGATGCCGGGACACGGCGCGAACGTCACAGAAATTGAGCTGCGGTCTCGGTATGCGAACTGCAGGGCGTCATTGAGCTGGATGATGACTGGCTGGGAGGGCGGAGCACCCGCATGCTGCGCCTTCGGATCCCACTTCCAGCTCTGAATCAAGCGAGTGTTGAGAGTTAGCAGCACTTCTCGAAGTCCCAGCAATCGATCAATCGATCGATCTCTGTCTCACCTTGACGATGGAGTTGTCTGCGTTCATGATGATCCCGGACTCTTTGGAGAGGACAAGTTTCGTTCGGCGAGGATGTCCAGCAGATCCGACCTGAAGGTGGTTGAGCAGACGAACATACACACACACAAGCAGTCAGTGATCATCTGGAGCAGCAAGGGCGTCGCTCAGCAGTGTCAGGGTGCTTGCTCACCGCGTGTTCGTCCATGGTACCGAGCAGCGTCTTCTTGGCATTGTCTTCGTAGAACTGGAAACTGCGCTGGTAGTCGCTGACTTTGTTCGCGCAGGCAGCCACGCGACCCGAGAGATAGCTGCGCACACGCGCTCCGGGTTGTCAGTGGTTGTGATCCTCGCCCGCGAGACCGGAACAGGAGAGCCACGCACTAGCAGAAGCCGCAGCCAAAGTCGTCGAGGCGAACAGCAGGCTCTCCAGTAGAGTAGTTGAGCTCCTGTCCGAGAGTTCCCTCCGTTGCTCGCGCGGGTGTCGCCGTCGGCATGCTGCTAGTCATGGTGTTGATGTCGTGCATGTGCCTTTTCAGCAAAAATGTGTTGTGCACACCACAAACTTTCTGCAAACAACCAAAAAAAGAACCAGCATGAGTTTACAAACTCCCAAAAGATAAAAATGGCGTGGCCATTTTGAGCATTTGCATTTTTACAAATCTACAGTGCGCGGCAAAAAGATAAGGACACCCTCCAAAAAGTTGAAAAATTAAATAACTTTTGCAAAAACGCGTTTTCGGGCGAGACTTTTTCAGGTCTGGTAGAC
>JAASFH010000204.1:0-28352 GCA_023333695.1 Globisporangium yorkense
AGCGGAGGTCGCGTCTACCTCGTCATCCTCACCGGTTTCTTCGACAGCAGCTGGAGGAAGGGAAGGAGGCGCCGACGACGGATCCGCGCGCGGCTGCTTGCGCTGGAAGAACGCGGTGATCGGCACAGTAGTGTGCCGCTTCTTCATCTTGAATTTTGCCGCCGAAATGAGCACATTGGATTCGGATTAGTGACAGGGCACTGCTTAGAGACATGGCTACTTTTGAGGACGAAGACGAACGGCAGCTTGGAGAGTTGGAGTATGAGCGAGCGGCTCTGCGAGGAACATGCTTCTTTCTGCAAGGCACGGACATCAATCTGTTCACCGGAGACCCGACGACGAGGCTCACCTCGATACGACAGAATCTAACGACTTCAATGAGAACGACAGCGAGAGGTTCTCCATCAGTCCAAACACATCGTCCGTGTCGGAGCTCTTCATTGACGGCCCGAGATCCATCGACTCCAAGCTAGTTTGCCGCATTTCGGCTCATATCTGGAATCGCCACCACTCGGAAACACACACACGCAGCGACAGCAACCAGGGAGTGGCAACATTGCGTCGATGAACCGAAAATTGCAGGAGCGAGATGGTCACGGCGCGTTCAAATCGTTCATTCGAGATGTGAAGCGGTCGATCTTCGGTGGAGACGTGACGAAGGAAGCTCAACCTCTCCGTTCAAACACCGCGGCCTCGCGGTGGCACAGCTCGACACCACAGGACAACACTGCGCGCAATGGGTACTTGCCACCGAAGATGATTGGTGAAAGCTGGAGTTCGCGAAACGAGCTGTTCGCGCGCTTGAAGTTCTACGTGTGGACTTCTGGAGCGCCGGGGTTCACACTAACAGTCTCGGGCGAGTGCCAAATCGGGCAACAGCAGCAACTTGCAGTGAAAGCAGTCACGAACCTCCGCGCCTGGAACGCCGGTATCCGCCCTGGTGATATCCTGCTGGCGGTGAGCGGTACGAGTGTCCGCAGCAAGACGGCTGAGCAGGCGATGGTCATGGTGGCGACCACGGAGACTCCTGCAGTGCTTCGCTTCGCGGTATCGAAGAGACACAGATCCCTCTACTCGGTTGAGCGATTCGACGTCACTCTCGGACACCAAAAGCTCGGCGTGATGTTCACTGGCGATGGTGCCGAGATGGTGCCGGTCGTCAACGGCATCACGCGTCGCCACCACCACCCAGCTACTCGCTTCGAGAGTCGACTATCGAACTCGGCCGCGATCCGGCTCGGAGATGTGCTCGTCGCGGTAAACGGCATGGACGTGGTGTCAATTGGACTCGAGCGAGCAATGGCGCTGATCGCGTCCACGAAGGTGCGACCGATGAAACTCACCTTCCAGCGCCTGGCGAACGACATCGCGACTAACTTGCGCAGCACGGACGTCGCAAACGCGGTCGTGTGCTCCCGGAACACTACCACCAGCCGCCAATTGCGCAATAGTTGGGCTTCTGGCAGCACAGACCAAATGGTCGCCTCCAGGCTCACTGTGTCTCGCGGGTTCGGCCAGTACCAGCCGAAGGAAGACCTCGATCTCACGTTTGCGCATCGCAGCGCCTCTGACGCCTGCGCCGATGAGAACAACGACGACGGCATCTTGATTGTCTGGAAGGACGGACCACTTGGGCTGACGCTTTGCGAGGACGACATCTCAGGGCTTCCGCTTGTCAACCGCCTCACTGGCAAGGGGAGATCGACTGGTCTTCACCGCGTGCAGCACGGCTTCCTACTGACATCCGTGAACGGCATCACGACAGCAGAAGAGACCTTCGCGCAGGTTTGCGAGCGCCTCTCGAGCATGGAGAAACCAGTGGTGCTGCTGTTCCACCCACCTTCAGCGCGGGGCTTCGCCGACCGCGAGTCGTTCACTTTCTCGACATCCTCGCAGAGCTCGACCTCATCTCGCGAGATGGAGAAGATCACGACACGACTCGGTGACGTCGACAAGCATCTCGAGTACGAGGTGGTCTGGAACGCGTTCGAGAAGCTCGGGCTCGTGCTCGGAACTCCTCAACTGCATGCCTTCCCCCGCTCAAGCAGCAGCGCGTCATCGCCAGCGATTCTCCGCGTCCAACCGACTTGTTTGCTGGGCTTTGAGGCAGATCCGGTTGGCGACGTGCTCGTGTCTGTGAACAACCGCTCTACCGACGGTCTGAGGTGGGAGCAAGTGCGCTTGCTGCTTGACTGCGCGGCCAAACCGGCGGTGCTTCGCTTTCGCCGATGCAAGCTCGAGAACACCTGCCACGAGTACCGGCAGACAGAATCGCTGTCGTCCCTCGACTCGTTGTCGATGAGAAGCAGCACAGGTTCCGAACAAGAGGAATCCGAGTTTGCAAGCGATGCTGACGATGACGGCGACAGTCTCAGTTTACGCATCGAACGGCCGTCGTTAGCGCCATTCTCCTCGAGCTACAACTTGCTGTGGAGCGAGGGTTCTCTCGGCATCGCGTTCGACACGTACGAGGACAGCGACAAGGACGGCGCGCTCGTGATTTACGTCAAGCGGCTGCTGCTCGGCGGGCACGCGAAGCGAACGCGACTCGTCTCTGTCGGCGACCGACTCGTGCACCTGAACAGGAAGCGCATTGAGGCGACGAACGACGCACGCTTTCGCGAGACGATGCGGCAGCTTGAGACGATGAGCAAGCCGGTGGTGCTCGGGTTCCAGCGGCCGATGGTTGAAATCGGCGAGCCTTCGCTGTGTGGCGAGTCGTGAGTGGTAGGAGACAGAAGTGGCAGCAGCGGCGGAGAGCGATTAAGCCCGTCAAACTTGTCCATGAGCTCGCGTCTGCAGCACCTCCGAACTCAAGAACAGCAAACTTGTACTCGTGTTCAACTTACAATATACATGCGCTGGTCGCTGGGAAGACAGAAGACTCGCAGGCACTCGGACGATCAGCAGGAGGCAGCGACGGCGGAGGGAGCGCAGGGTGCGATGGCGCCTCGGCACTTGATGACCACCCTCTCGTTCCTTCGTTCCGTCTCCAGCCTGCCCTTCGCCTTCGTCACCATCGTTCTCGCTGCCGTCCTTCTCGACCTCGCGCATTCATAACGCTGCATATATCATTGTTATGCGGCAGCAGCTCTTCCGGATCACCAGGTGGGGGCGGTGGTGGCGCGATCCTTCGCGTTCCAGTGGAACAGAATCACATCTTCCTTGAGCTTCACGAAGTCGTTGTTGCACTTCCGGATCGTGAAGACCGCGGGGCTGTTCTCCTTGAGCTCGCTGCGCAGCAGGCGCTGCGTCTGCGTGATCTCGACCTGCGATATCGCTGGGATGCCGCTCACGGGCACGAACACCACCTCTGTCGTCGACGCCTCACGGCCCTCCTGGTAAAACCCGAGCAGGTTCATGTGCGAGTCAAACGCCGGGAAGCCGATCGCGTTGCTCGAGTCCAGCGTGATCATGCGCGCGAGCACGTAGAACACCTCCAATTCGATCGCGTCGGTGACCTGGGCGCTTTGTCCCAGGTTCTGGTAGAACACCGAGTCGCCCCCTTCTTGGTCTTCGAGTGACCGCATGAACTCCGTCAACCCATTTGAGTTGTTGCGGAACAAACCAGGAGGACCGTCGAGACCATTCATCATATCCGTGAGCCCACGCGTCAACGGAGGCGGCGCCGTGGTGGTGGTCTGCGCCATGGAGAACTGGTTCGACGTTGCAGTGACCATGTTCGACGTCATGATCACGCCGGCTGGGATCATCTGAGACGGTTGGTTGTCTCCCCCGAGTGGGTCGCCCATGTGCTGTGGACTAACGAGCGACAAGCCGGTGCTGTTGACACGCCCCGCCGGAGATCCTTGCTCTTGATGCTGCATGCCATTCACGCCCATGAGCTTCTGTGCCGTCTGTTGCGCCCCCAACAGCGCCGGGAGCTGCTCGAGCGAACTGAGCAGGTACTGCAGTTGCCCAGTCGTGTTCGTCGCATACCGCAGCAGCAGATTTGCAATGAGGCACTTCGAGTCATGCTGCGCAGTTTCGTACGTCATCACGTCCTTGTACCGCCAGCACGCCGGGCAGCGGTAGATCGGTCGCTCCGGATCAGGATGGCCGTCGCCCTTGCTCTCGTACCCGATCGTTTGCCACTCCAGTTGCTGCAGCCCTCCCACGACCAAAGTCGTCCACTGGAGAACGCTCTCGAGCGTGTTGACCAGCGGATTCTGCGAAGCAGAAGCACTCCCGTCCATTTGAGTCGGCGACGCGCCGTCGGTTCGCATCTTCTTCCGCCGGTCTTCGGCCGTGAACCCGCCGCCGAACGTGGCCAGCGGCATCTCATTCTCTGCATTCGACGACGGAGACGACGTAGTCGACGCTGGGTTCGACGGACCCGTGATGATGTGGTGCGTCACGCTCACAGGGTTCTTGAGCGGCCGGCGCTTGTTGCGCTTCGAGCGCACCGAGATCGTCGAGCTCAGGTCGTACGCAACGTCAAAGTTCATCGGCGACTGCGCCGTGTCTGCCTCCACTTTCAAGCGGAACGCCTGGCCCTGGTGGTTCTTCGAGACATCTTCGATGCGCAGCTTGAGCAGCGCCTTGCCCGTCGCGTCGATCGTGCGCTGGCACTCGGGCGACATCTTGAGGATGTCCTGCTTGAGCACCTGGTGCTCGTTTTCGTAGAGCAGGGTCACGCGCAGCGGCACGGGTCGGTTGCCGACGCGCTCGTTCTTCTCGTTCATGAGGAAGATCGGGAGCGTCATGCACTTGTCGCGGCCGCCCTCGTCCTTGTACCAGAGGTCGGGGAGCTGCTCTTGGATCACGAGGCGGTGCTGGATCACTGTCATCTCGGTCGAGACCGCAGGCGTCACCGAGTAGTCTACAGCAAACACAAAACAAGATTAGTGTCGAGTATCATCACCAGGTTGAGAAGGACTGACGCGTGCGGCGGCGAATCGCTCACCTTGCTTGAGCGCCGCGGACACGTGGATGACAAACTTGCGGTTGTTGAGCGCCATCGAGCACTCGCTGATGCGGAGACGCAGCTTGCAGATGCCGTCGCCGTTCATCACGGGCTTGGTCGCCGGGTCGATGTGCATGATCTGGCGCTCGATCGGCGTCATCTTATCCGCGCCGTAGAGCTCCACATGAAGCGGTACGATGATCCTATGCGTGAGCGGTTGAGTGGCAAGCCGTCGTCAGCCTTTCTGTCCCCATACTAACATACATATTGTAAATACGAACGCACCCGGACTTGAGGTGATCAGTGGCGTCCACGAGGAAGATCGTGATGTCGAATGGGTGGTCGCGGAAGGGGAACTTGGGCGGCTGGGGCTGGATCTTGAGCCGCAGCTGTTCAACACACACACATACACGCAGTAGGTGAGTGAGAAGGAGTCCGTGGATCCGGCAGGCGCTACATCGCCGGCGTCTAGGCACGTACGCGGTCGGAGAAGCCGTCGGCGTCGGACTCGAGCATCGCGGCGTTGGCACTAGCGCTGGTCATGAAAGTGGGCGAGCGCACGTCCGGCGGTCTTCGTCGGCACTTGACACGCACGCAGTCGCGCCAAGTGGTCTACCGGAGGCAGGCGCGCGCGGGCGGGCGCGGTGACGACGGCTGCTTTCTCGCGACGTGCGGCGCGCGTTCGCGTTGGTTTCTGCGCTTTTTCGCTTGTGAAGCGCGAAATAGCCAAAATAGCCAAAACGCGAGCTTGTGGTGGGGAGATGGCTGCGACTTGAAGTTTGTATGAACACATACAAATTGCAAGTGAAAAAGAACAGAGTCTCCGCTTAGTTCCGACCTGAGTTCTAATTTTCGGAGAAAGATGAGAACGATCCCATGCGTGCTCACTTTTGAAATTTTGGAGAATCAAGCGAGTGTGCAATTGGCTTTCCGACTGCGATACAAACAACAAGATGTGGCCTCTGCACCACAACTATGGTACTTGTTCACGTGTTCTCACAAGCACCAGCACACGAGCACCCGCACACAGTACACGAGCTTTGCACATGGCCCGCTCAAAACTCCACGCATCATATTCATCTACGCGACCTGTGTCCAGCCAGCGAGCGATCGAGAGCATTCGTTCCATCGGAAAAATCGAGGATGCTACTCACGCCGCTCCAACCTGATGTCTGTTGTGCGCACGAGGAGGCACGAGGTGGCACACCCACAAGTTGTACATGCATGATAGCTACTTAGTCGAAGCGACGTGCTCCCAAGAGAGGCACTCACACACGCACAGCACAGATGCAAGCCCGCACCGATCGACTTCTGTATGTCGCGTTACACGATACAACCTGTCAAACAGCGATGCGCTGTTTGCGAGGTTTAGTTGGCGCCAACTGCCATTGGTCTGTTGATACTAGACATTTTTATACTACAAGTCGAATGAAATATTCTCGCGTCACCACTTTTTGTAGACGCGCGTCAGTGTGGCGCCAAAAAGGCAACTTCGCTCGCCATCCAAGTAACCAAGGGACCAGCACACCCAGCACTCACGTGCACGCGCCAGCAACAGGAGCAGCATGAGTCGCGAGGCGAGCAAGAAGGCGGCCAAGGAGCTGCTGGCGCTATGCGAGGCGGAGGGTGTCAAGATGCCGACCGTAAGCTCGCTCGCATGGGGCGTCGCTTGAGGCGCGACGGACTCTCACCACCGTCTCTGCTCGCGTGTTGCTGCAGAACCCGATCAACGCCATGGTGGAGGCCGGCACGATGCTCAACTCGACGCGGGAAAACGTGCGTTTTTGCTTCGTGGTGAAGGAGATCATGGTGTGCTGGCTGATGCTCACTCTACTGTTGGTGTCGTGGCGGCGGCATCCAGGGCGAGTTCCAGCTCCAGAAGGCTCTGACGGTGCGATTCGATTCGCGTTGCTTGATCGAACAGCTCTCGTGTCTGTCTCGATTGCATCTCTGACATCGTGGTGCTTGCATCGAGCAGGAGCTGATCACGAAGTTCGGGAGGAAGGAAGGCGCGGTGGTGCCAGCGTCCAAAAAGCGGAAGGCGAGTGCCGTGAAGAAGGAGAAGAAGAGCGCGGACGATGTCACCGTCGCCATTGACGACGACGATGACGACGATGACGCGAGCAAGGTGACAACGAAGAAGAAGAAGACGCCGGCAGCGGCAGCCAAGAAACCTGTGAAGAAGAAGGCGGTCGCTCTCAGCGACGAGGATGACGACGATGACGACGAGCCGAAGGTGAAGAAGGCGCGCGGCAAGCCCGCAGCGACGCACAGCTCGAACCAGGCGCTCGCCGACGCGTTCGCCGAGCTCTCGGGCTTCGAGTTCAAGCGCGGGGAGAAGTTCAAGGGCGGCACGTGGTCCAAGGTCGCGAAGGCCGTGCGCGACGCCGAGGCACCGATCACGTCTGGGAAGCTCGCGATGAAGCTCAAGGGCATTGGCAAGTCGAGCGCGACCAAGATCGACGAGTTCCTCGAGACCGGCACGATGGCGACACTTGAGGAGTATCGCGCCGGGAACATGTAGAAGCCAGTAACAATTGAAATCTCGACAAGCTATCAGTGGCTCGTGCATGTGCCAGTTGCGCAATCTCTCGTGGAGTTTGTATGGATAGTGCGCTATTGAAATTCGGCACACGCACTTCAAGCCCAGATTCGCTTGGCATTAGCATTAGCAGCATCACTCGAAGAGCCGCCGGCACGCCGCGTCAGGCGTCAGAGCACTGTGCACACTCGGATCTAGAAGGAAGGCAGGCAAGCAGCTCAGAGGCTCAGCCAGCAGGAGCTCGGGGGTTGACTCGTAGGCCAACGACGCCAGCAAACGCACGCGACAGCCGCCGACCGACCGACCTTTCTCGTCGGTCTGAACGCTCGCTCAGCACACAGCTCAGCCGCGCGAGAAAGCACGCCGTCACATTCCAGCAACCACAGCACTCCGCCAGCCGACGCACATGGACCGAGGAGGAGGAGGACAAGTCGTCGCGATCACCCGCACGCCGCCGCCGCTGCCGACCTACCCGCCGCCACCGCCTCCGTCACCTGCTGCTGCTTCAAGCGCGAGTGTTGCTCGCGACCACAAGCCCCCGCCGCCGCCGCCGTACCCTGCGCCACACCAGCTCTACGGCACGAGCGGCGGCGCACTGCACGCCAACAGCAGCAGCCCGCCGCCGCACTGGAGAAAGAGCATCGACGCCGCGCGCCGCAAGACCCGCCCGACGAGCATCCACTGCGGCAGCGCGTACGGCAACAGCGTCCCGACAACCCCTCGCACCCTCGCGCTCGACCGCAACAAGTTGTGCAACCAGTTCGCCGCGAAAGGGAGCTGCGCATACGGCGCGCGCTGCAGATACTTGCACGAGCGGCCGCCGATGCCGCCACCGCCGCCACCGCCGACCTCCAGGTGCGCTCGCTGCATACTGCAGGATGAGTTGTCTCGTAGGTGTTCGGATAGGCTTTGAACTAACTTGCGTGCATGTTGCTAGAAATGTGCTTCAGCAGCTCGGATATGCTGTGCCGCCTCCCGGGGTCGTTCTCGCTGCTGGTGCTGGTGCTGCTTCGTTTCCATGTTGGATGCCGTTGCCCCCGAAGACGCTCCTTGTTCCCATGTACGTAGTCCGCATCCAGAGTCTCTCAAGAGCAAAAGGTGTGCATCTGACGAACGGCACCGGTGTATCACAGAGAGACGTCGTGCTCCGTCACGCCAGCGCCTGAGCAGGAGAGCGGATACCCGAGACTTGCCATTCACCATCGGAGCGCGACGGACGGACATCCGAAGCACGCACCTCCCACCGCTTCTCCGTCCAAGGTGCTCGGCGGCTTCAAGGACGCGGTGCTGAAGCAGAGCGGCGTGCGCGAACAGGAAGGTCCGAAGCTCTACTCAGGGAAGAGTGTGGCTGATGGTCGCCAAGAGCAAGCGCGTGGCGTCGAGGACGAAGCGAAGAGCACGCCGATGGACGATTGTTCTGAGAAAGAGAACCTGTGCAAGCGATCGCGCAAAGGCAGCGAAGGAGATCGCACTTTCCCTGGAAACCAGCATCGGAAGCACGTCGACAGCGACCGCAATGCTCCAGTTTGCCACGACACCAGGACGCCGAGCGCTGTCATCCCAATCGCGATCAGTCCAGGATCCGAATGTCGAGCCGCTGCACCGATACAGGACAAATTATCGCCAAGCATCCTCCAGCACACCAAGCCGTACGCGCCACCAGTCGATCTGCAAGCTGCGCTGTTTGCTCCGCACGCGAAGGTGAGCGCACATCTGATACCGCCGATGCGATCCACCACGAACTACAGGTATGCTCCCCTGTCTACACCTGTATGGTTCTGCATCGCTCCCCGAGCGCCGGATGCTCACGTTGCAAACATGCTGATGGATCATTCAGCTGCAGTACGACTACTGTCACCAGGTTTGGACTCAGCAGTCAGATTGACGACTTTGTCGAACACATCGACACGGAGTTGGCCAAGCTCGAGGACCCGCAGCAAGCCGCAGTCGACCAACTGCAAGCTGCTGTGCGAAGTCTCTGGTCAGACGGCGTGGTGGACGTCTACGGCTCCAACTACACCCGCTTGTCGCTGCCCAAGAGCGACGTCGACTGCGTCCTGACTTCGCGGTCGCTGGTCGACACGAGTCCGTGCGCTGTTCTGCGCCAGCTCGCGCAAGCAGTGCGCGGTCGCCCCTGGGCGAAAGCTGTCGACTTCCTCGAGTGCGCCAAGATTCCAGTTTTGAAAGTCATCTACCGTGCTGCTTCCGACGACCAGGACACGATGCTAGACTTGACGTGCGGCCACTCTCCCGGCCACTCTGGACTCAGTGCGCGTGATCTCGTCTACTCGCTTCAAGCAGAGATGCCTGCACTTCGTCCGCTAGTGCTCATCTTGAAGACTCATCTGCAGTCTCGTGGTACGTACTTGTGAATGTGTGGTTGCGATCTGGTAGCGAGCTGAGATTCTCACGCAGATGTGGTTCTCTTGCCTGCGCTCAGGACTCAACTGCGCGTTCACGGGCGGCTTGTCGTCTTATGCGCTCGTCATCATGGTCATTCGATTCCTCCAGGTATGTGAGATCGATCGCATCACGCGTGTGGACAAGCCAAGTGACGAACGTATCGGCTCGTGCCGCAGGCTTGCGGCGATGAACACCAGAAAGCGTTCAACCTTGACAGCCGCAAGTTCACGATCCGAAAGCGACACGGTCTGGCCGATGCGTCCTCGCTCCGCGCTTCCCACGCAAGCGGTGGTGAGTTGCGCGCCACGAAGTGGCTGTTCACGTTCTCAAGAGCCGGCAAAGCGGTATGGAAGACCACGGTCGGCAGTTTGCTGCTGCTCTTCTTGGAGACATACACGACGTTCGACTACCGGCGGTTCGGCATCTCGATCGAGAATGGCGGGTGAGGGCACTCCTCCGGAGCATTTCCTCGCTCTGTGCTGCTGATTGGGCTAACATGCTTGTTGCTGCAGCGAGTTCTTTCATCTGCCATCGGACAAAACTGCACTTGAGCCCGAGCTGCCGACGACTCCGTTCATTGCTGACCCGATCAAGAGCGGCCGGAAGATCGGCAACGCATTTCGGATGAACGAGGTACGCAGCGCCTGCTAATGCTGCACAGATGTTTCCAACGTCAGTACTGCGCTAACGAGCGCGGGTGCTCGTGTGCAGGTCGTGCAGGCTTGGTACACGCTCTACCAGAAGCTCGCAGCCGGCGTCTCGCTTGCGAACTCGATCTAACGCGGAGCTCTGGCAGTCGAACTCAGATGTGCGCAACACGAGTACTGCAACGCGACAGTCGATCGAGATCACAGCCGACCGAAGCGTTGCAGCAACGAAAGGTGACTTGCCGTGCTTCCACGATGCTGCTGCCTTCTCGTTGCTACGATCGAACTAAATCAACTTTTCAAGAAGCCAAGCCGAACGACAGCACCATCGCATTCCTCCTCGCCGCATCGATGTCCAGCGAAAGCGACGCGAGGAACTGCACAGTCCGATCTAGCATGTGAGACTTCCAAGCAGGATGGCAACTCGTGTGGTGATGACCAAAGCAACAACAGACTCGACGAAGAATGCGCATCCACCAGCACGAATGAAGAAGCAAAGCACGACGATGCCTGAACCACAGCACTCTCGCTCAAGCTTTGCTCGTCACTCTGCTCGGATGTATACGCACATACGCGCATACACGCGCACACTCACGCACTCCTTCTCCGCCCCCCTGCTGCTCGGCGCCGCCTGCTCCTCTAAAACTCCAGCTCGCGCACGCGCATGAACTCCTGCACCTGCTCGTCCGTGACGGCAGCGCGGCTCTGCTGCATCTCGGTCGCGAATGCCGACATGACATCGATCAGCACCTGCTTCACCTCGCCCGACATCATGCGGCCGCTGCCATACTCGCGCGCGATGTGCGCGAGCTGCTCGTCGTCCTCGAGCATGAACGAGAGGTACTGGTACGGGATGTCCACGTCGAGGTTCGCGCCGTACTTCTCGTGATCGGCCTTCGTCTCGCCGCCGCCGCTGAACGCGTACTTCTTGATCTTGTTCGCGATCTCCTCCGGCGAGTCCGAGATGTAGATCGTCGTGCTCGCCTTGCTCGCACTCATCTTGGTCGTGCTGCCCTGCAGCGCCGGGAAGAACTTGGAGTGGATCAGCGCGGGCTTGAGGTACCCGATGCGCGGCGCTACGTCGCGCGTCATGCGGAAGTACGGGTCCTGGTCGATCGCCTGCGGGATGAGGCACCGCAGCCCCTTACGGCCGCGGAGCGCGATCGGGAACGTCTCCGAGAACGACGGCACCGCCTGCACCGCCGGGAACGCCGACTTGCCAATGTTGTCCGAGCCCGTGAAGCCGAAGATGCCGCGCACCTGGTTGTACGTGACGCACTTCTGCACCTTGAGGATCTGCGGGTACATGTGCTGGATGTACTCCGTGTCGGCGAAGATGAACGTCTTCTTGACGTCGAAGCCGCACGCGATGATGTCCTTGGCGTTCTCAAGCATCATCTGGCGGCTCTCCTCGAGCGTCTGGTCCTTGAAAAGGAACTTCTCGTCATCAGTGAGCTGGATCACGAGCGGCACGTCGAAGACCTTCTGCAGCCACACGGTGAACGTGAATGGGATCAAGTGGCCCATGTGCAGCGAGCCGGATGACGGCCCGCGACCCGTGTAAAGGTAGAACTTCTCGCCCTTCTCGTACGCGTCCAGCAGCACGTTGAGGTCACGGTGCGAGAAGAAGTACCCGCGGCGCAGGTACCGGTGCGCCCTGTGGCCCGTGAGCTTCTCGATGCGGTCGATGAGCGACTGGTCAATCTTCGAGCATCCGAACGAGTCGATGAGCTTGTCGTAGTCCACGCCATTCTCCGCCTCGACGTCCCACGGAGTCACGACCTGCCCGTCGCCGCCACCGAGCGCCGCGACCTTGCGGTTGAACTCCACCTGGCGCAGTAGCAGCTCCGAGTCGGACGGCACGGGCGCGCCGCCCTCGGGCTTGGCGCTCACGCTCGCCTTGGGCGGCGCTGCCGCCTTCTTCGGTTGCTCCTTCTTGCCCGCCTGCTTCTTCGCGGCGGCGTCCGCGAGCTTCTTCTCCTTCTTGAGCTGGCTCTTGGACTTGCCCTCCTCGCCCACCGCCGCCGATGGCTCCGCCGCCTTCTTCTTCGGCTGCTTCTCGGCCGCGGGCGGCGCGTACTCGCTGCCGGTCTCCGCCTTGAAGTGGGCCTTGAGCGCCAGCAGCTCCGCCACGAGCTCCTGCACGCGCGCGGGGTCGCCCTTGGCGGCCTTGAGCTCGCGGATCTCCGCGCCCTTGGCCACTATCGCCTGCTCCATTGCTCCTCCTGCTTGTCTTGCTTGAGGGGGAGGCAGCAAATCCACGAATGACTGGAATGTGTGGGTTCCGACAGATTGCGATTAAGAGGTAAAATGACCCTCGTCATATCATAAACCCTCTTTATTTCGGAAGAAAATGATCATGGCCGAGAGCGAGTACGAGAGCGTGTGCTGCGTGAGACGACTTCCTGGAGCGTCTTCGTCTCGCCCTGATGGCTCCTAGTGCTCCTCGGATCAACCGACTACCACTTGGTCCAGCGCTCGAGGATGAACGGCGTGAAGTAGGTGATGAGCACGCTCGCGCCGGCGCGCAGCAGGCTCAGGTGCGCCTCACGCACGACGCTCTCGAGCGAGTCCGTGGCGGCGCCGTAGTCCGCGAGCATCTTGTACTCGCCCGAGACGACGTAGCACGCGACGGGCACGGTCTTCTTGGCCGCGAAGCTCGCGACGATGTCCGCGTAGAAGAGCGAGGGCTTGACGATCACGATGTCGGCGCCCTCGCGCACATCGCGCTCGAACGCCAGCGCCGCGTGCGCCGTGCTGCCCACCGGGTGCTGGTAGCGCTTGCGGTCGCCCTTGAACGTCGACTCGACCGCGTCGCGGAACGGCGCGTACATGCACGACGCCTTCTTGGACGTGTACGCCATGACCGACACGTGCGGGAAGCCCTCGGCGTTGAGTCGCGCGCGGATGCCCTGGATGCGGTTGTCCATCATGTCGGACGGGCACACCATGTGCGCGCCGGCGCGCGCGTACGCGAGCGCGATGTCCGCGAGGCGGTCGACGGTCGCGCTGTTGGCGATCACCTGCTCACCGTCCACGGCGCGCAACAGCCCGCAGTGGCCGTGGTCCGTGTACTCGCACATGCATACGTCGCAGGACACGAGCAACTCGGGCAGCTGCGCGCGCAGCACGCGCGTGCACGCGATCACGGGCGTGTCCGGCGCGTCGGCGAGCGAGCCGTGCGCGTCCTTGTCCTCGACGACGCCGAAGAGCATGACGGAGCGCAGCCCGAGCGCCTGCAGCGCGCGCAGGTGCGCCACGAGCGGCGCGAACGAGCCGTCGCGCTGCTGCCCCCACTGCATGTTGGGCTCGAGCCCGGCGATCGCGCGGTCCTCGTGGCGCGCGGTCACGAACAGCGGGTACACGAGCTGCGACGGGTGGAAGTGCGGCTCGCTCCAGTCGCGCTGGGCCACGTGGTGCAGGCTCGAGTGCAGCTGGCTCATGGCTCGGGAAGGTGGTGGAGGTGGTGATGCGGAGGACGCGGCGGCTTCGGAAGTGAGCGCGGCGTGGAGCTTGCTCGATGCGCGTGCCAGAGCCAAGAAAGAGACGGAATGATGAGGTTTAGATGAGCTCGCCCACTTACAGAGAGATTCGGAGATAGATAACTCTCTTTACAAAAATGACTTTACGCTTGTATGCACTCGAAAGAGTGACACTATAGTGACGGTAGCCATGTGTCAACAATGGCTTCACTTGCTGCTGCTGTTATTACTAGTACTGCTGGCGGACGCGATCTTCTCGTCGAGGTACTGCGTCGTCTTCTCCTTCGCGCGCCGCGCCGCGATGCTCTCCGTGATCTGCGCCATCTTGGCCACTCCCGCGCCGATCGCCTCGCTCGCCGGCCCCGCTGCTCGCCCGTGGTTCGGCAGCGACCTGGTCGCGTTGCTGGCGAGCTGTCCGAGACTCAGCGACGCCTTGTACTGCAGCTCCTCGTCCGTCGACCGCGCGCGCGCGATGCGCAGCAGTGCCTGGATGCCGCCTTCCTCTGCGATGCGCAAGTGGTTCTCGTAGTTGTCGGCGAGCTTCAGAAGCGCCAGTCCTGCGTAATGGCGAGGCTCCGCGTGCACCGACATCATCGCGATGAGCGGCCGCAGCGCGCCGTGCTCCACGAGCGCCACCTGGTACTCGCGGTTCGATGCGAGGTGCGCGAGCGCGAACGTCGCATACTCTTGGCACTCCATGTCCTCGACGCACGCGAGCGCGACCGTCGCGTCCATGCCACCCTCGCGCACAAAGTCGTCGTGGTAGTCGGTCTGCTGCTCGACGATGAGGTCGAAGAAGTAGCCGCAGTTGCGCTTGATCTCGCTGTCGCTGCGATGCGACTGCGTGACCACCTGCGGCATCGCGCCGAGCTCCACAAGCTTCAGCAGCACGTCTTTGCTCTCGGCGAGCGAGCCGAGGCAGTACAGTGCGCAGCGCACACACTCGAGGTCCGGCGAGCTCAGCAGCGCCAGCAGCGGCAGCAGCCCGCCTTCCTGCATCACCGCGACCTTCGTCACGCTCAGCTTCCCGAGCACGAGCGCGTTCAGCGCGAGGCAGCCGCAGAGCTGCACGTCTGCGCTCGGATACCGCAGCAAGTCCACGAGCGGATGCACGGCGCCTTCTTCGACCATCCGGATCTTGTTGGTGCCGTGTCCTCCGAGCGCGAGACCGGCGAGCGCGAGCGCAGCGTACCGCTGGATCTCGGCGTCCGGGAAGCGGATCAAGTGTGTGAGCGGCCGAACCGCGCCTTGCTCCACGATGAACGCCTTGTCGTCGCCGGACGCCAGGTTGCAGATCGCGAGCGTCGCGAAGCGCTGCGTCGCGCTGTCAAGGGACCGCGTCAGGCGGAAGAGCGTCTTGAGCGCGTGCTGCTTGATCAGCTCGGGCTTGACGGCGTTCGTGATCGCAAGCGACGCTAGCATCCGCGCGCAGTCACGCTGCACGCGGGCGTCGTCGTGGCCACCGACCTCGACCATCACGGAGATCGCGCCTTCGCGCACGACGTCGAGCTGGAACTCGAGCGAGTCTGTGATGTTCGCGAGCGCGAACACGCAGTCCCGCTTCACCTCGAGGTCGTCGTAGAGACAGCACTTGAGGATCTGCGCGAGGCCGCCGTCGCGCACGAGCTTGAGCTTGTTCTCCTCGTTGAGCGAGAAGCTCGAGAACGCGGACGCGGCGGTGCGCTGGTAGTCCAGGATCGGGCTCTGCGCGAGCTTGATGAACGGCGCGAGCAAGCTCTCCTGCACGATGAAGACGCGGATCTGCGGGTTTGACGACAAGAACCGGAGCCCCATCGCGGCATAGCGCTGTGTAACGTCGTCCTTCGAGTTGGTCAGGTGCACCAAGCACTTCAAGCCGCCGTGCTTGTACACCGCGATATGGTTCTCTTCGTTCGAGCACAGGTTTGCGAGCGCGCGGCTCACATCCTGGTGGATCTCGGAGCTCTCGACTGCGAACGCGAGCGCCACAAGCGCGGCGGTGAGTCCTTCGTCCACGATCCGCGTCTGGTTCGCCAGGTGCTCCGACAGGTTCGCGACCAGACCCGCACACTGGCACTGGAGGTCGAGGTGCCTCGCGTTACTGGTGTTCATGCACCGCAGCAACGGCCGCAGCACGCCGTCGTCCACGATCTGCTGCTTGATCTCGGTGTGAGGGGCGGACAAGTGGCGCAACGCCGCGACAGTCGGCGCCTGGAGCGGCACGTCGGCGTCTCGCAGGAACGTGATGAGCGCTAGCAGGCCACCCTCGTCGACGTACTTGCGCTTGTGCTCGTTGTTGGCCGCGATGTCGCGTAGCGCGAGGATCGCCTGCCGCCGGGTGTTGGCCTCTTTCGCCTGCAGCAGGAAGAAGAGGGTCTTGAGTCCGCCCTCGTAGATCACACCGCGGTGGCTCGAGAAGTTGGGTGCGAGCTTGCGGAACGCGAGCGCAGCGTTGTACTGGCACTCGACGTCGAGCGAGAGCCCGAGGTGCACGAGCCCGGCCAGGCCGTCCGTGACCATCTCGGTGTGGTGCTTGAAGCTCGAGAGCAGGTTTGCCATCGTGCGCGCCGCCTCGCGGTGGATCTCGAGGCTGCGGTGCTTCATGAGCCCGATAAGGAAGCTCCCGCACCGCTCCTCCGCGAACTTGTCATGCGTGTCGATGTGCTCCGCGAGGTTCGCGAGCGCGCCGCACGCCTGGCGCGCCACCTCCAGATCCGGCGACTGCGCGAGCTTCACGAGCGGCCGGATCGCGCCCTGGTTCACGATCTCGGCCTTGTACTCGTCGCTCAGCGAGAGATTGCAGAACGTGGCCGCGACTTCGCGCTGCGTCTCGAGCTCCTCCGAGTGGCCGGCGATCGTGAGCGGCGCGAGGCCGCCGCCACGCACGATACGGCCACGGTTCTGCGCGGAGAACTGACAGAGCCGCCGCAGCGCCGAGATCGCGAGCGTGTGCGCGTTCGCGTCCTCCGAGTGCGCGAGCGTGATGAGCGACAGGATGCCGCCTTCGTCGCCGATCACCGCGCAGTGCTCGGCGTTGCCCGAGAAGTTGGCGAGTGCGAACGCCGCGTACTGGCGGATATCGTCGTCCTTCGAGAGCCCGAGGCGCAGCGCGACCTGCAGCACGCCGCGCGCGATCATGTGGCCGTGGTTCGTCTCGTTCACGGCGAGGTTCGAGAGCGCCATGATCCCGAAGCGTTGGCTCTCGAGGTCGGCGTCAGACTCCGTCAGCGACACGATCGGCACGAGTCCACCGTGCACGATCACCTGCACCTGGAGCAGCGGGTCGCACGCTAAGTTGCACAGCGCGATGCACGCGTAGCGCCGCACGCTCACGTCAACGTCTTTCGTGCAGACGATGAGCGCCTGGAGTCCGCCACCTCGAGCTGTCGCCTGCCGCGTCTCCACGTTCGCCGCGAGGTTGCACAGCGTCATGGTCGCGTACAGCTTGCAGTCTCCGTCGCTCGAGCCCGCGAGCTTGACGAGCGCCGCTTCGATGCCCGCCTCCACGATCTTCAGCTGGTTTACTTGCGCGCACGACACGTTGTAGATCGCGAGCGCCGCGCTGCGCTGGCACTCGAGGTTCGGTGAGAAGCTCAGTGCGCGCAGCGGCCGCAGTGCGTGCTTCTCCACGACCACCAAGCGGTTCTGGCGGTGCGCAGCGACGTTCGAGAGCGTCATGCTCGCGTAGCGACAGCACTCGGGGTCTGGCGACGATGCGAGGTCGACAAGTGGGTCGAGCCCGCCATCCTTGACGAGGTGCAGTTGGTTCGCTGGGTTCGCTGTCAGGTTGCAGAGCGCCATGCACGCGAACTTGGAGCACTCGACGCTTGAGGAGTGCAGCAGCGCCACGAGCGGCTTCATGCCGCCCGCCTTCATGACCTTCTGCTCGTTCGCCGCGCTCGTCGACAGGTTACAGATCGCCATTGCTGCGCACCGCTGTGTGTCTTGGTCCGTCGCTTCGCTCAGCAGCTTCACGAGCGGTACGAGCGCGCCAGCATCGACGACCCGGTGTTGGTTCTCTGCGTGCGCGCTGAGGCGGTACATTGCGCGCGCAGCGAACTGGCGGCTCGACGCGAACGCGGACTGCAGGAGCTGCGTGAGCGGGACGAGACCGCCGTATTCGGCGATCTGGAGCTGGTTCTTGGCCGTCACGGCCAAGTTCCCGATGCACATCGCCGCGTCGCGGCCGCAGTTCTCCTCCGTCGCCATCCCCAGCGTAAACACCGCGCGCAGCGCGTTCACTTGGAACACGCCGATGTGGTTCTCGGCGTTCGACGACACGTTGGCGAACGCGCGGCTCGTGTTCTGCGCGATCTCTGGGTGGTGACTCGCGCGTGTCAGCGCTACGAGCGCGTCCAAGCCCTTCTGGCGCACGATCTCGACCTGGTTGTGCACGTTCTCGCTCAGGTTCGCCAGCACGCCTGAGCACTGAACGCGCACGTCGTCGTCGTCGAGCGAACAGCACGCGAAGAGCGGTGGCAGCCCGCCCTCTTGAACGAACTGCGTCTTCACCGGCGCGTAGAGTGTCAGGTGCCGGATGCCGGCTGCCCCCATGCACTTGAGCACCAGGTCGGGGCTGCGCAGAAGCGACGTCATCGCGAGCACGGTGCCGTCGTCCGCCAGCTTGGCTTGGTTCTCCTTGCTCGCTGCCATGTTCTTCAGCGCGGCTGCCGCCTGTCGCTGCACGTCGAGCCCAGGGACAGTGAGCAGCGCGTGCAGCGTCTTCACTGCGCCGCTCGCGATCATCGCCTGGTGGGTCTTCGGGTTGCTCGAGAGCTTGTGGAACGCGAGCGCGGCGTTATACTGGCACTCGTGGTCCTCGATCTTCGCGACGCGCACGAGCGCCGAGAACCCCTCTTCGTTCAGCAGCATCGCGTGCAGCTCGGGCGTGCTCAGCAGGTTCGCGACGAAGCGTGACGCCTCGCGGTACACCGGGAGGTGGCGGCTGCGCATCGTCTTCACACCCACGTGCACTGCGTGGACATCCACCATGTGCATGTGCGTGTCCACGTTCTCTGCGACGTTCGCGGCGGCGCCGCACGCGTTACGGGCGACCTCGATGTCTGACGACATGCACAGCGTGATGAGTTGTTGAAAAAGCCGCGCAGCCTGCGCCACCACGGCCTTGTTCGCGAACGTGAGCGTGAGGTTGCAGATGCACGCCACGGCCTCCCGCTGCGACTCGAGCTCGGGCTGCGTGGCGCAGCCCAGCAGCGCCTCGACCAGTGCTGGGCCGTGCTTCACCATCATCTCCATGCGGTTCGCGTCCAGACAGGTCAGGCGACGCAGCACCGAGACGGCTTGGCACTGTGCACTCACGTGCTTCGCGCGATCGGCGTCGAGCGCGAGATGGATGAGCGGACCGCCGCAGTCGCTCTGCCGCCCGATGAGCTCGAGGTACTCGTCGTTCATCGCTAGCTTCCCGAGCGCGAACGCCGCGTTGAAGCGCGTCTCCATGTCGCCTGACGCCACAAGCGACGTGAGCAGCGGCGGCAGCACGCCCTGCTCAACGAACATGCTGTGGTTCTTTGCGTTCGCGAAGACGCTGCCGATCGCGAGCAGCGCAAACCGGCGCGGGTCTGGGTGCGCGACATCCGAGATGAGGTGCACCAGGGGCTCGACGACCTTCTCACGCAGCACGCGCGAGTGATTCTGCGGGTTCGACGCGAGGTTGCTCAGTCCGATGGCGCCGAACAGCCGAGTCGAGGCGTCCGAGTGCTGGATCGCGTGCACCAGCAGCTCGTGGCAGCCGTCCGCCAGCAGCGCGTCGTGGAGTGTGTAGTCCGACGACAGGTTTGCCACGCACTTGACAGCCTCGCGCGCGACGTCCGGAGCTGCCTGCTGCTGGAACTCAAGGAAGAAGTGCAGCCCGCGCTCGCGCTCGATGCTCACGTGCGTGTCGACGTTCTCCGCAAGGTTCGACACGCACGCGCACGCGAACGTGGCGGTCGGCACGTCTGTCGAGAGCATGAGCGTGATGAGCGCCCCCATCATGGGCGACCGCGCGATCTCTAGCTTGTTCTTCTCCGCCAGCGACAGGTTGTACGCCGTCATCGCGACCTCGCGGCGCAGCGCTTGGTCGTCGGAGCGAGCTCCGAGCAGCAGCGGCTCGATGCCGCCTTCGTTGACGATGCGAACGCGGCTTTCCGGACGGTTCGAGATCCCACGCAGCGCGGCGATCGCGGTCCGCTGGTCATCTGCGTTGTCAGAGCAGGCGAGCTGGATGATCGGGACGACGCCGCCGAGCTGCTCGACCATGTCGCGCCGATCCGGATTCGCCGCGAGGTTGCAGAGCGCGAACGCGATGCAGCGATGCGTCTCGAGGTCGACACTGTTCGCGATCTCGACGAGAGGAGCGACCGCGCCAGCGTCGACAAGCGCGTCTTGGTGCTCGTACTTGGACGCGATGTTGCCGAGCGTCACGGCACCGAATAGTCTGTACGTTGCGTCCGCGGAGCAAAGGAACGAGACCAGTGCCCCCATATCGCAGGCGTCGATGAACACCTCTGGGTGCGCGCCGATGCATCCGCTCAGCGACAGGTTGCACAGGCACGCGAGCACTTCCTGCTGGACGTCCATGTCCTCCGACTTTGTCAGCATGAGCAGCGCCGGTAGCCCGCCTCGGCGCACGACTTCTTTGCGCGCGAGCTCGTTCACGCAAAGTCCGCGCAGCGCGCTCACGGCTCGGTACTGGCACTTGTGGTCCTGCGAGCGCACCATGTGCAGCAGCGAGTCGAGGCAGTGCTCGTCGCTCTCCATGATCGAGATGTGGTTCTCCGGGAACGCCGCGAAGTTCGCGAGCCCGAACGCCGCAGCGTTCCGCAGCATCATGTCCGCGTGCCGAGTGAGCTCTGCGAAGAGCGGCAGCACCGACGTGTCGATCAGTTGCGCTTGCGTGGCGCGGACGCTGCCCATGTTCGTGAGCGTGTATATGGCGTAGCGCTGGGTGTCGAGGTCACCGTTGAGGTTGTTCCCAAGCGCGACAAGCGTCGGCACGAGACCGTCCTGCGCGATCTTGGTGATGTTGTCCGCGTTCGTCGTCAGGTTGGCGAGCCCCATCGCAGCGTACCGCTGGCTCAGCGCGTCTGGCGAACTCAGCGCTGCCAGGAGTGGCGTCAGTCCTCCGCCAGACACGATCTCTGAAGTGTACGCATACTCGGCCGCCATGTTGGCGATCGTGCGCAGCGCCTCCCTCTGCACGTCGACGCTCTTCGAGCGGAGCACGAACTTGATGTGCTGCAGCACGCCTTCTCGCACCATGCGTCCTTGGTTCTCCACCACTTCCGCGAGGTTCGCGAGCACCCCGCACGCTTGATGCGCGACCTCGCTGTCCCCCGAGTGGACGAGCGAGATGAGCGGCGCAAGCCCGCCGTTGAGCACGATCACGACCTTGTTGTCCTCGCTCAGCGAGAGGTTTCGCAGCGCCGCGCACACCTCACGCTGCACCTCGACACTCTCTGACGAGGCAAGCTGAAAGAGAGGCTTGAGCACACCGAACGAGACTGCTTGCGTGCGGTTCTTCGCCTCGATCGCCATCCTTCTCAGCGCGAACGTCGCCTGCAGGTGCGTATCTGTGTCGGCGTCGTGCATCAGAGCAATCACCGAGCGCAGAACGCCGAGCTTCGCGATCATCGTGCTGTTCGCCTCGTTCGCTGCGAGGTTGTTCAGCGCGAACGCCAGCGATCGCCGCGTCTCCAGGTCCGTAGACTTGTCCACACTCATGAGCGCAGTCACCGCTCCCTGGTCGAACAGCTCCTTGTGGTTCTTCGCGTCCACTGCGATGTTCCCGATCGCGAGCGTCCCGAACCGCTGGCATATCTTGTCCTCTTCCTGCGTGAACGCCGAGATGTAGCGCAGCGCATTACTGCGCAGCAATGTCACTTGGCTCGACGGCTTGGCGGCGAAGAGCGCGATGCAGCGCGCCACCTGCCGCTTCACCTCGATGTCCTCCGTGGTCGCGAGCGAGTACAGCGGTGCGAGCACGCCTTCTTCCAGCATCTTCTTGTGTGTGTGTCCCTCGATCATCTCGGCCAGGTTCGAAAGCGCGCAGACCGCTTGACGCTCTCGATACGGGTCCCTGCTACTTGCGAGTGCGATGAGCGGCGGCAGACACCCGCCGCGCGTCATCGTGATCTTGTTCTCTTCGCTCAGCGACAAGTTGCACAGTGTCGCCGCTACCTCACGCTGCACTTCGATGCTCTCCGAAGACGCCGCGAGGAACAGCGGCTCGAGCGCTCCGAGCCGCACTACCTGCTGGCGTACCACTTGGTTCACCGACAGTCCGCGCAGGGCGGCGATCGCTTGGAACTGCACGTTCGGGTCGCCCGGGAACGACGCCGAGATGATTGGCTTTAAGCAGTTCGCGTCGATGATCGGCTCGATGTTGTTCGGGTTGCTGCAGAGGTTCCCGAGCGCGAAGATCGCGAACTGGCGGCACTTGACGTCGCGGTGTTTCGAGTACCCGGCAAGCAGGTGCAGCGTCTTCTCCATCAACTCAGGATGCGTGGCCGGCGAGACCGCGAGGTTCGCGAGCACGAGCAGGCAGTAGCGGATCACGTCGTTGTCCGCGAGCGACCGCGGGTCGAGCGCTTCCTCGATGCGCGCGATGATCGGGGTGAGCACGCCGCTCGCGACCATCTTGGGCTGGTTGCCCACGTTCGTGCCGATGTTGCACAGCGCCATGGCACCCATGCGCTGGCAGTCGACCACCTCACTCCCGAGCAGCTGGATCAGTGGTGGCACGGCTCCCTTGCGCAGAATGACGTCCGCGAAGTCGCAGTTCGCCGCCAGGTTTCCAAGGCCGCGCGCGGCTTCGCGCTGCACGACGATGTTGCCGTGGATAAGCGCCTCGACCATCGGCGGGATCGCGCCGCTGCTCACAATGTGGCCTTGGTTCTCGATGTTCTCGGCGAGGTTCGCGATCGCACAGCACGCCTGCCGCTGAAGACCCACGTCGGGGCTCGTGAGCGCAGCCATCAACGGCGGCAGTCCGCCACTTTGGCAGATGTCGGATTTGTTCGCGTCTGCGAACGAGAGCGTGCAGATCGCCGGGAGCACGTCTTGGTGGATGTCGGCGTCCTGCGTGCGCGCGAGGAACAGCACTGGCTCCAGCCCGCCTTCCTCGGTGATGCGCTTACGTAGGTCGGCATTCAGCGCGACCTTGACGAGAGCGAACGCGGCGTACTGACGGACCTCTTCGTCCGGCGCGCTCGAGAGCGAGATGAGGAGCGGCAGCGAGCCTTCTTCGACGATCGCGCGGTGGTTTTCGACACACGACACCAGGTTCGCGATCGCCAGGATGGAGAACCGCTGGATCTCGAGTTCCACGTCCTCCGAGCGCGCGAGCGACATGAGCGGCTCCATCGCGCCGCTCTCCATCAGCAGTACGCGCATCGCCGTGTTCGTCGAGAGGTTGCAAATCCCGAGCGAGCCCACGCGCTGCGACGCCATGTCCGGAGACAGCAAGTACGAGATCAGGAGCTGGTGGCCGCCGTGCTCGACAATCTCTTCGTGGTTGCGCTGGAACGCCGACAAGTTGCCGAGCGCGCGACCAGCTTCGCGCTGCACCTCGACAAACTGCGACCGCATCATTGAGACGAGCGGCTGCACGCCGCCGTCCAGGCAGATCTTCTCCTGGTTCTCCTCGACTTCTGCCAAGTTGGCGAGCGCGGCGCAGCTTTGCTTTGCGAGCTCCATGTCTTCGGACTGCGCGTGAGCAATCAGAGGCGGCACAGCCCCGCTCTTGGCGATCTCGTACTTGGTCTCCTCGCTCACAGACAGGTTGCACAGCGCTGCGCACACTTCGCGCAGGATCTCGATGTCGCTCGACTGCAGCAGCAGCGTCAGCGGCTCGAGCCCGCCCTCCTGCAGGATCTTGACTTTGTTCGCGTCATTGACCGCAAGTCCGCGCAACGCAGCGACTGCTTGGTGGTGCACGTCTGTATCTTCCGAGGACGCGAGTGTGATGATCGGCTGGAGCCCGCCCTCTTCGACCATTCGCGCGTGGTTCTGGACGTTCGACGCGAAGTTCGCGAGCGCGAACGCGACGTAGTACTGACTCAGCGCGTCCGCGGTACTGGCGAGCGAGAACAGCGCGAGCAGACAATCCGCCTCCAGCAACGCCGGGTGGTTGGCTTTCATCGCCGCGAGGTTCGCGATCGCGAGCACCGCGTAGCGGCGCGCTTCGAGCTCTCGGTCGAACGCTTGCGCGAGTCGGATCAGCGGCCCGATGGTGCCGAGTCCCACGATTTGCACCTGGTACGCCGCTGTCGTCGACAGGTTCGCTAACGCCAGCGCGGTGAACCGCTGGCACACGTGGTGCTCCAGCACCAGCGCGTTCGCGAGCGGCTGCAGTACGCCTTCTCGCATCAGTGCCGGCTGCACTTCGTCGTTCGCAGTCAGGTTGGCGATGCACCGGCACGCCTCCGCCCGTGTGTTGAGGTCCTTCGCGACCGCGAGCGCCATGACAGACGCCAGTCCGTTCTCCCGCAGCAGCTTGTCGTGCAGCTCGTGGAGCTCCATCAGATTCGCGATCGTGCTGCACGCGAACTCCTCGACCGCGGGGTCGCCAGAGAGCGACATGGAGATGATCGTGAGCAGCGCGCGGTCGGAGATCTCGACCTTGTTCTCGGGCGTCGCGGACAGCGTGCAGAACGCGGCAGCGACTTCGCGCTGGACGTCGCTCTCGTCGCAGCGCGCCATGAGGACGAGCGGGTCCAGGACGCCTTCTTTCACGACGATGACCCGGTTCTCGGGGCTGATGCAGATCCCGCGGAGACACGCGAGCGACTGGCGCTGCGCGCTCACTTCGCTGCAGCACGCGAGCGCGATGAGCCGCGGGATCGCGCCTTCGTCGACGATCTGGGGCCGGTATTCGTTGTTCACCGACAGGTTCGCGAGCGCGAACGCGCAGTACACGCCCGAATGCACCATCTCCGGGTCGAGGAGCTTCACGAGCGCTTCGATCGCGTTCAGCTTGACGATCTCTTCGTGGTTCTCTGGCTCGGCCGCGAGGTTCCCGATCGCCATCGCCACGTACTGCTTGGCGATCATGTCGCCGTCAGCGTCGCGCAGGAAGTCGACGAGCGGCGCCAGCGCGCCGTCCTCGACGATCTTGACGCGCGCGCCGGGGCTCGACGCGATGTTCGCGAAGCAGAGGCACGAGAGCCGCAGCGCGTCCAGGTCGCTCGACTTGAGGACCAGCGCGAGCAGCGCGCGCACGACGCCCTTCGTGACCATCTTCTCGTGCAGCTCCGCGTTCGTCGAGATCTCGGCCAAGCTGAACGCGACGTCGCGCTGCTCCGTCGGCTTGCGCTCGCGCCGGCCGCGCGCGATCAGCTGCTCCAGCACCTTCGACATCGCCGCTGGTGTCTTGGCGCGCGCTCGCGAAGTCGAAATGTATGTGGAGTCGCTGTAACTCCTGGAAGACTCAATGCTGAGTTTGTGTGAACAGGTGAAGTGAGTTTGTTCTGCCACTCCGGAGCTTTGGATTCTCTGGATTCTCTTCGCTCGCGTCTACTGCTGCTCTCTACCAGTGGACTGCTCTGGAGCACCGAACTCTTCACAGAGACGCTCCTGGTGGTACTCGCGCGTGCGGGGGATGTTCTTCGCGTACGACGACGACGCCAGCGACTCGATCTGGAAGCATGCACCAACCGAAGAGCAGATCGAATTGTGAGGGAGAGCAGAGCAAAGCTCGTCCCGGCAGGCAACGACAACGTACAGTCGAGCGCAGGAACCCGATCGAGGAGTTCGTGATGTGAAGTCGCGCGCCTTGCGACAGCTCCGTCCTGTAGTAGTACAACGTCCAGCGCGGTCAGTGGATAGTTCGCTCCAGTTCGCTTGCAGCCCTCGAGCAAGACGCACCATTGACCAGCGTCTCCAGCGACGCGATACACCGCAAAGTCCTCGATGGTGCCGAACGACTGGAACGACTCGTTCCTGGTGTACACGTAGAAGACCTGCGTTGACAGAACATTGTGAGCCACTGCACTCACTACCCCAAGATTCGCTTCTGAACGTACGCGATTGCGTTGGTCCAAGAGCGAGTCTTCGATGTACTCGACGAACTCGCTGGCGAACTGGCGCTTGATGAGGTACGGCGCATTGTTCCTGCGGCAGCAGCAGCAGCAGCACCCAAGCCGAAGACACGCCATCAGCTCAAGTTGCAGAAGCACACCTCCCATCGTCATACGTACTTGAACTGCAGCTTTCGGCGCCGGAACACCGCGTCGAACTCCTCGAAGCGATGCTCCTCCAACACTGTGATCGCCAGCAACTGAGGACTCGACGGGTCAGGCAGCGGCTCCTTGAACTTGCGGTAGAACATGTTCGCAGTCTACCACCAGCACACAGAAGGGAGGTAGGATCCGTCAGTCGGTGATGGTCAAGTCGACGACAGATACGCTGCTCTGTTCAACCCAAACCTGCTCGAGCGTGAACGGGAACACAGTCGTGGAGTCACCAAAGCGCACAGCGTCCGGGTTCTCTACCAACACCAACTTCAAGTGCGGCGTTGATGTGCTGCAGTCTTCCACACCACTTGACGCATCTTCGACAAGGTGGATGCCGAACTTCTCCAGCAATAAAGCAGTTGGCGACTTCGGTGGCTCCTGAGGCTCTCGCTCCGCTCTGCGGGGTTGCCGCCGCTGCGCTCGTCTGCTCCTGGCGGCGCGTGCGCGCGGGGAGACAATGTCAAGCCAGACGAACTCTCCCGTCAGCAAGCGCCACGAGAAGATCTGCGTGCGACAGCAAAGCAGATAAAGTGAGTCAGCTGCTCGATCTCCTCCTGGTACTTCGTGACCAAGTATGTGAACAAGCATCGCCGTTGCGAGGCATCGAGTGACGCACCCGTGACCGGATCGCCGCGACGAAGAGGTAGCCGAGCGCGAACCAGAACACTGGCGTGAGCGACTTGATCAGCGCGCGAGCGCTCTCCGCGCCCAAGTGCCGCGCGATCTGCGCGTGGCAGAACGGCAGCGCCACCCGCGTCGCAACGAAGAGGAGCGCGCCGACGAGCGCGACGAAGCCAACGATTTGCAGGACAGTCGCTCCGTACGACAGCGCGTCCACCGGCTGCTTGGGACGCGCGCGAGACGCCGCCACCAGGCGCGGCGGCGCTGCCGCAGCGCGCGTCTCTCGCGGCAGGCGGTGAGCAGCCTGTTGTACTGCTGGTGGCTGCTGTCTCGGGAGCTCTGGTGGGGGAACCGCATCGCTTGCCGGCGATGGCGACTCCAGCGCTGCGTCATCAACTCCAGCCACCGCGCCACCAGCTTGAGCTGCGGCGTCGTCTGTCGGCATCTGGAAGCTCGGGAGCAGCTCGATCACCTGCAACACGTAGCGGCGCTTGGCCATCGTCGGGTCCATTCCCTGGAGACTCTGCCAGCCGTTCCTGCGGGTGCGAGCGGAGCAGCGGGCGCGAGTCATTCTCCAGTCAAAGGCAAAACACCACGCGTAGAGAGAAAGAGAGAGAGAGGCTTCTACGCACCACTTGGCCCGCTCCTGCGAGCGACCCACCGAGAGAGAGCGAGAGAGAAAGCGAGGGAGAAGCTACGGTCAGTGGTCCCGCCTACTGGCATGCTTCGTACTGGCGAACGCACCACTGGCTGGAAGGCGCCTGCAGTCCCATACACGCGCAGTCAGGCTCGAGAAGAACAGCGCTCAAACATGCTAACAAGTGACTATCGCAGGGACGCACTCGGCTGTGGCTTGGCACAGTCGCCCTCGTTTGCCTGCTTGAAGAGCGCGTAGAGCTGCAGCTTCTGCGCGTCGCTCACGCGCGCGAGGCCCGCGGCCACCGCCACGCGCAGCTGCTCGGCAGCGCGCGCGAACTCGTGCTCGTAGCCGCGCAGCGAGCTCTCGTGCTCCCGACGGCGCGCCATCACCGTGAAATAGGCGAAATGCCCTTTTGTCTTGACAGGCTCTGAAGGATCAAAGGCAATGCTAAAAATAACGAAAGGCTGCCCCTAAAGTGGGCTTCAGTGCCTCAATGACCGACTGCTCTCTTTGTCGCAATACCTCGCGCGCATATCCTCTCTCTCTCTCTCTCTCTCTCTCTCTCTCTCTCTACCATCGTTCGAGTCTATCTCGCACTCTTGCTCGCTCGACTGGTGCTAGCGAGTGTGCTGTAGCTTGTT
This sequence comes from Globisporangium yorkense, assembly GCA_023333695.1. Classification (NCBI taxonomy): domain Eukaryota; phylum Oomycota; class Peronosporomycetes; order Pythiales; family Pythiaceae; genus Globisporangium; species Globisporangium yorkense. The sequence goes on from JAASFH010000204.1 coordinate 28,095, forward strand.
ACGCACGCCTCGCGAGATGCACGCATGCTCAGACCACACTTCGCGTGACAGGATCGAGGATGCAGGCGGCGATTCTCACGCTCCCGCCCCCGCTTTAGCTGGAGAAGCCCAGTGCGCTCTTGCTCGTACGAGAGCAAGATGGTCACGTAGACAGCTTCGTGGTGCTTCATGGCTCGCGTTGGCAACTCGTGGTCCTGTTAGCGTTGCTGCGCGAACTTCTCACCAGTGCTCTGACCGCGAACTGCTACTATAGTACCA